>PNEQ01003199.1:3677-43026 GCA_003012365.1 Medauroidea extradentata | reverse complement strand
ATATATATATATATATATATATATATATATATATATATATATATATATATATATATATATATATATATATATAAACGAGAGCAATGTCGATCGAAAAACGTTTCAGTTTTGTTGAAATGGTTTGTATTGAAAACAAAGTAGTTAACAAATTATTATATTTTTAAAAGCAAAACAGTAAAACAATTGTTATGTATCAGTTCTCGCATAGTGTTCAACAAATAATGATAATAAAAGCAACATAAATGACGGATAGTGGCCTTAGATAGCGGCGGCTCGTCCAGGTCGACATATGGAGCAGAGTCCAGTAAAGCTCACAGCTACAGCTACACACAAGTATAATAACAGTGTCATCGTGTCATTACACACCGGTGTCCTTGTCATATGTACGTACCCAGTGGAGGAGCATGTGATTGTTCCAGCCAAAGGAAGTGCTGATTCTATGCTATTGTACACAGCTCTGTGATACCAATATACTTGTAGGGGATCGTTTAACAAAAAAAATGATACATTATCATATAAAACTAGTAGCAACTGATGATCGTGGCCGTAAGAGGCTCGTCCACATTGAGTTGTTTTGCGGGTTGAAGACGTGAGTGCCTAGTCCCGTACCGCTTCTATTTCAATCGATTGCAAATAACTTAAATATTTTTTAACCAAATGTTTTGAAAAAAAATTGAGACTGTACAGTCATACAATACACAATTTTGCCAGAGCGATTTTAAAAATAATGTACTGTTTGCTAGCAAAAAAAATTATTTTGCTTAATTTTGGTTTACTTTGACAACAAAATATGTGATATTTCAGGGGCAAATATCTAAAAATCTGTTTGGTATATTGCAACAGAAAAATTCAGATACGAACGATGATATATAAGTGTTAATTAAAACTGCCAGAATGAATTTTTGATATACGTATTAATTTGCGTTAAAAAAATATATATTTTTGAAACTACTGTAAAACTGAAGAACGTGTTTTAGTTCGGTTATGTATTGACGTGTGTAGTTGACATATTCCAGGATGTGTAACAGTTGTATGCTGTATGTGTCGTAGTTTTGTGTCTAGTGAACACTCTTTCTGTTCACTTGTTTCTCAGATGATTGCTGGCGAGGCACGACCTGGTTGTTTACTCATGCGTGTTTTATTTCCAGCAGCCGTAGCTTCGCTAATTGGTGTAATTAAAGAAGGCGTTCTCAGCGGGGTTGTTCACCCCTGAACGATCCCAGCAGACCTTCCTTCATTAATATTCACAACTGCTGCCTTGTGCCTCTCACCCCTCGTTGTTGATGAGGCTGGTGTATTTCCAGCTGTGCTGGGTCTATCTAGTTGATTGCTCGCGCCCATGCTGTGCCCTCTACTATATTCTCTAAGGCCAGACATCGTGGCTTTGTGTCAACATATTTCTGCTCCATCTTGCCTCTATACCTTGCATCCACATTTAAGCCCAATGCTATCTTCTTTATACTTCTCTTGCGATTATATAATATTTTTTAAACTTAAACGAGAGCTGATATCAAAAATCTGTATGACAGTTGTTTCCTATAACTACTGATCTAATAAATTAATACCAGTGAAGTATGTGAACTGTTTCATATTTTAAAGTAATATAAAAATGTGATTATATACATATTTTAAAGCTTAATCTTATACCAATTACAGTGCTATCAATTTTAAAAATGTATAACATGGTATTCTAATACTCAAAGTTATGACGTAGTATATCTGCAGAACTTCGTAACGCGACTGCGATCTGGCAACAGCGCGCGCCATAAGCGCTGTACTGCAGTCTAAGGTTGGGACGCTCTATACCTGTCTACATTGACACAATGCTCCCGACTTTTGAATGCCTGTATCTCAAAAACTGTTTGTCTGAGCGTGTTCGGACAAGTGCACCTTTATTGTTCCTTACGTCATTACGGTTCTTTATTCACTAGTATTGGCATCTACAGGCGTATATGTACAATAATACATGCATAATATCAAAGGCGACCCTATGTTTCCAGCACATGGGATGGTGTTCACACTTTATTTCCTGCATACGTGTCGTCATTCATCTGAATTGAATTCGGAAGGTCAGCGTTTCATTTGTAGTGATTGTTGAATTATCGTCACTTAACATGTTCATTACCACAACATTCACGGTGGCATTACGCTCATACTATTGACAGTATAGGCGTGGTTCCTACACTCAATATTCTTGATTTAGGTCTGGTTACCTGTACCAGCGAGCTTTTCCGCGATTTACTTTCCACCATATGTACATACACTGCATTAACCGCCAAACCACGTGAGGCTATTCCCTTAGTATATAATAAGCAGACATTATTGAGAACACCTTGTGTCTAAACCTACACTGCGCGCCAGCTTAGGTGGCGAGTGGCAGCTGCTCAGTGAAGGACACATTCAAGGAATAAAAGCAGCAGGCCTTAGCAAACACCTAGTAGCCTATAAATACAGGGATTAAATCGACCTACGTAAATAAGCCATTCAAATTTAAAACTGTAGTAATATTATATGCGACACATTGCAGCTCGTTACCCGCCAACTTACATGGCGCGAGCTGTAATGTTAATGAAGACATTTCGCTCTGTAGTTCGAATTTTGATACTGCGGTATTCTCCCAAAATATGGGAAATTAAATGCCTTGGAAGGACAAACCTTAAACATCGCTTTGTTGTTAGGCATAGCAAATTCTGGCAGAGACCTTCCACCATTCTAAAAATAACAAGGGTGGCCACCCTCCACGTGTACTTGTATGTAACTTTTGTAGTGTCCGGATATTCGAACATTTGGTGAATGTTACTGAACTATGTGGGTTATGTAATATACATGATCCTCATGGCGGCCCCGGATTATCGCGTGTAGTAATCGTGCCGGACGATGCCGCTGTTCGGCGGGTTATCTCGGGTATCTCACTTTTCCCCCGCCCCTTCATTCCGGCGCTGCTCCATACTCCTCTCATCAGCGCAAAGACCTAGATGTTAAATGCTGTCCGAAATCTCTTCACTTTGCCTGTAAGCTGAGAAAATAAACACACACATATGTGTACGCAGTATTGCCTTTCAGTTAGGCTCGTAACGCTACGCCGAATCCTGTACCGCATTTTGAACGAAAACCGTAGGTACTAGACAGTTGCGACAAGAGGATACATTTTGTCGCAAGGTCACACAGTTCAATAAACCTTTATACAATTTTCGAATTTATTTACACTGCAGAAGTCGTATGCAAGTAGAGATTAACCACGCTGTTATTTTAAGAAGGATAGAAGGTCTTTGCCAAAATTTGCTATGGATCATAAGAGTCTTAACAACACAAAGCAATTGTTAGAGTTTTGTCTTCACAAGTAATTTATTTTCTCGTATTTTTGGAATGTACCTTTTAAAAGTTGGAACTTCTATGGTTCTACACATTGCGCTTAATATTTACTCGGAAACCTCGCTCGATTTGTCGGTCGAATTCACCCCCCCTTTCCCCCCTTTCCTCCCACACACATGTATAACTTATATATACACATATGTACACACACAGTGATAACTACTATCGCGCTATTTAACGTATTTTAATAACATTTATGTGACGAGTCCTCTTGCATGGAAGGAGATAGCAGTAGTGTATAGATACGCGAACAGAAATGAAGTGGTGATAGAGTGGAGTGAGTGTTAGTGGTTAGAGCGCTGGGTCGAGACAGGGGCTTGTGACCTTCCATGACCTTGGACGTGGCGAGGGTTGGCAGGTCAACGCAGCTCAGGGAGAAAGTTGCAGCGCTTAGCGGGATGCTGGCTGTATTGATCTGCCCGGGCACCCGCCCCTCCCCTCCCTGAATGTTAGCTGCCGTGGCCCACGAGAGTTACTAGCCTTGCTGCAGCAGCCTTCTCGGCCTGCAAGCCACGTGGGCGGATACAGTATCATACTTTATCCTTCAAATATTACAATCAATTAAAACCGGTATATTAAATTTGTTGGTTTGGAAACTTCTTAAATCGCACCTTTATGCGCCATAACAATCCGCATTGTTCCGAGGGAGAACACCCGGACCCCTCCGTTTTTTGGCGTGGTGTAGAGTGGACATACACCCCCCCCCCTCTCCATCTCAAGACTTAGGGGCTGAAACTATAGACCTCTTTCGAATGACAACCAACTGCTCACCAATGCTTACTCTACGGGGAAAGCAGTTTGTTGTCATTCGAAGCCGTTTATAATTACGGCTCTAAGAGCTGGATCCGCCCGTGGCAAATTGTCACTGCTAGCAACATTGGCAACTTATATACAGAACTGCGGCACAATCACGCCACCCAACTGTCTTTATCGTCATCATGAGGTAGTTGTCGAGTGCAAGACAGGCGCCAGCTGAGCACGTAGCGCTTAGAGGCTATGTGGCAAGTGGTCAGCGTGCAGCAGTCGACCTTATAGCACGCGCGCTTCTAGCTCCTCATCTCGCTCCTCTGCAGTCATGTTTAATATGTTCTTCTCAGGAGAGAAATGTCGACATTAGGTCAACTTAACACTGTCCCGACTATATGCGGATTACATATGTAACAGTATGATATTATTCCACATGTCAAATGTCAAACTATTGAACTAGACATGCTAGTAGGTACTTTCTCCTTTATCGTAAACACTTAACGTATGTGGGTGATCAGGTTGAGGGGGGGGGGGGAAGGGGATCAACGGAGAGCTGAGGGTGCCGCTTCGTGGTCAGAGACTGGATGTTTCCACACTCAGCGTATTGTGTTTCTAACCGCCAATCAGAGACGTGTGGTGTCGCAGTTAAGCATGTTCTGATTGGTGCAGTCGAATGAAAGAACACTGGGTTAATGCACACAGCCAATAACCGCGGAGTAGAACGCAGATGTGCATGTAAGGAGTTGTAACAAAGTGGGGCAGAAACCTTCGGCGGCAAACGTTCGGTCCCTGACAAAGCAATGTCGCCTCGCGTGCAACTTGCATACACAGTACGAACATGTCACTATGTCCGGCGTGGTTTAAGGCGGTGACCATGTCATTATTCTTGTTGGAAGTAGACTCGCCGCTGGAGTATTGGCTTTATGACGAAAATATTGTTTCACAACTAGGGTTTAGTTCCCTACGTGCACATCTACAGCTGTGCTTCGTAGGTGGGGATTGTATGTTCTGACTTAACTCGTCTTGGGGCTCTACTGGCAGTATGGAGGCACAATAATGTTATGTGGTTGGTGCGGTCAAATGAGGGACGTGGCTGAACTAAGGCACGCTGGTCTGCCGATGTGCATGTAAGTCATAACGGTATAAGCTTCTTTCCGCGACAAACTCGTGGCTGTAGCAAGGGCGTAGCCAGGATTTCGTTTTGGAGGGTGTTCACTTGCACTCCGTACTAGGGTGGGGGTTCGGGGGTCCTCCCCCGGGAAAATTTTGATTTTAGGGTGCAAATTGCTGCTATTTAAGCAGGTTTTGAATCAAAATATTACATTTAAATTACATCATTTTTTCCCGACATTATAGTAATTTTAACGATGCATAAGGGTTTTCTTTATTTATGGGGGTGTTTATACATCCAAAACACCTCCCTGGCTACGCCCCTGACTGTAGTCATCGCCTGTAAGCGCAACGTGTTCAAATGACGTCATGTCTTCCCCTTGAGCGCTACTCTTGAAGATAGACAACTACGAACACTACCCTATCACTCTCAGCATACAGTAGACGACATTACATTATCGTGGCTAGGCTGACTACAAACACTCTATAATCACTTATCGCTTTGCCTTAGTTTCATCAACAATGATATCGCAGTAGGGAGGTCCCGGATTTGATCCTCGGCACTGCCGTCCTGGTTTCGGTGGCGTTGCGAATGTTTGCCTTAATTAATTGTGTCTACAAAACTCGAATTTTCCGAACAGGTATTTAGTCTGCAAAATTACTAACGGCAACGACTTTAGACAAAACTAAACTGAACTGCCCCCACTTTGGTCAACAACGCACCTGGTGACGGCTATTGACTCGGGTGTGAACGTCTGGCTTGCCAGGCCGCCGAACATCCTCTCTTGCACTGTTTTACTATTGTTACTAGGGCCCGGTAGTTTTCGCTAAAATATTGTTGCAGCATTTTATTTCAGTGCCTTACGTGCACACCTGCATTTCTATGTGGTCAGTGATTGGATGCCTTAACAACAACGTCTGGAGGTTAAACCCGCAAATCACAGACGCGATGTGTGGCAGTTATCTGTGAACTGATTGGTACAGTCAAGTGAATAATAACTCTGCACAAAAACACTCTGCCAATAATCATTAAGTTAAGCTGCAGGTGCGCACGTAAGGCACTGAAACAAAGTGGGGCAAAAATCTTTTCGCGAAAATTACCGGGCTCTAACTATTACGTATCGCATTCTAAGAACCCTTATACAGTTGTCACTGTTAATGCCTGTCGTGTCATGGGCACAGTGCCAGTTGGAATTACTGCTTCTTTGATTTGGTTTGGCTCTTTACGAACACATATATAATTATAGTTTTCTGGTAAAATAACATTTACATTGCGATAAGCTGATAAATCCATAACATGTTTTACGTATGACGATTAGAGATAGTGGAAAATCGCTAGAAGCTTTCGTGCCACCATAGTTAGGAGAACAGTGGAGCGACCGACGTCTAGTATGATTGGAGGAGGATTATGTTTGTTTATTTAATTTTGTTTGAATATGAATCATAAGTATTCAGTCGCGGCGCGTTAGAGTTGATCGCTGGCACAGAACATTTAGTAATGCAGAAGTAAAATACCAATAGTAGGACGGCGAACTGAGAAAGACACGCCAGCAAAATGGCTTTGCTGGCCAGCAACATGGCGGAAACACGTACCGCCAATCAGCGTAAGGTGGCAGCCCTGCCATCAGCCAGCCAGGCCAATAGGAAACCTGCAGTAATATGCACGAGCCAAGCAGACGGTATCGACAACCTCGGTAGCCATTAAGCGGCAAAGTTCGCCCGTAGCAAACGAGCCGCCCATTCATTTCGTCTATACTACAGTCTGTGTCGGTTCAGTCAAATGGGGGCACGCCAGTATCGAAAGAACGTCAACTAATGGACATGTTTAGAGACAGGATAGTGCCTACGTGCGCTGCTGTATCTCTGTTTTGTGGTCAGTGATTGGATGCCGTAACACCCAGCGTGTGAAGGGTAAAACCCGCAAATCACAGACGTGATGTGTGGCAGTTATCCGTGTACTGATTGGCACAGTCAAATGCATAACAACTCTGCACAAACACACACTGTCAATAGCCATGAAGTTGAGCTGCAAGTGTGCACGTAAGGCACTGAAACAAAGTGGGGCAGAAATCTTTTCGCGAAAATCAGCAGTCCCTTTGATACGTACTTGCCGTTTGAGAAGCCATCAGTATACATACAAGTTGGCGACTAAATGCGGAAGCATTAGTAGGACGTGAAATTGCTATAGTAATACAATAAAACTAAGTTATTATGTGTACATGTAAAAATTGAACACTATGGCTGAGAGCGGCCCTCAATGTCACCGTCCATCTCGAGGACATATCTTATCTACTCTGGCACTATTCAACTCAATATTGTACGCTCTGACGCGTCAACGTTCCGTCTAGCGATATCTCCTCATTTCATGCGTCAATTTAGGTTTTGTTTGCTAGTGTTAATTAAGAATGTCTACGTTTTGGAATAAATACCTACGTGTTTCGGCTCAAATATTCGTTCTCGTCAGCATGTAGTAATTTTCAAACGACCCTTACAAATCTCCTGGGATGTAGTGTATTAGTTTATGTAGCCACTTTGACACAAACATATACAGGTTGAGTCGGGAGGAAAGGTGCATGCTTTGAGGGGTGATAGTACTGGTGATTCTGAACAAAATGTTTCTAATAAACACATGCCCTTTTCTTAACCGTTTCAGAGAAACCCAATGAAAACAACAAGGAACGGGAAATGTGCAGGTGACGGTAAATCACGCTACTGCTATCGTATGTTTTGTTTGTGTACGTTTCCTCACAAAACATGTTCATCAAACACTCCACCACCAACTTCAATGCATTTTGCTGCTCTGATAGACAGCTGCTGTGTTGCTGATCTGAGCTCATTAGTACATTGCTTTACTTGAGCACAAGCATGGTAAATACGAGCGAGAAGTTCCTCTCTTGTGTCCACCCTGCGCGTGTAGACTTCGCTTTTAAGCCAACTCCACACCGGGTGGAAACGTACACAATTAAACAAAACATACAATAACAGTATCGTGATTTACCGTCACCTGCACTTATCCCGTTCCTTGTAGTTTTCATTAGGTTTCTCTGAAACATTTAAGAAAAGGGCATATGTTTATTAGAAACATTTTGTTCAGAATCACCAGTACTATCACCCCTCAAAGCATGTACCTTTCCTACATACTCATTGTGTATTACGTCTGTAGAAGACATGCAAGATACAAAATCCCACGACTTTCCAAACGAAACGCCGGAATTCAGACACACGTAGGGTAAACTCCTTTAACTAAGGAACTGAACAATTCGTGTTTTCTTTTAAGCACAAGCTAGAATTTCATCAGCTGTATGTTCGCGTCTCTTTCATAATAGGTCCTTGACTTATTTGACACCTCGTGTTAGTCGCTGAGCCAATAATAACAATTTAACTCGATGCAGGCCCATATCACTGTCAGCGAGCAGCTATTGTAAAACTGTCGTTTGCGTGAGTGCTTTTTCATTCTTGGAGCCAGACTACTGGTAAGTGAACACGCGAATTTTTCTATCTCTACCTTTAGGGCAAACAACTGTATAAATGATCACCTATTCTCAAGCTTTCTGCTCTACAGCCGACAGTTTATCCTAATTTTTAAACACTTAACTCGTAGATAGCAGAGTAAACAAACCAAGCCCTAACCTAATTCTAGAGAATAGAAACTTGCAGGGCAAACACTTTTAAGATAAACGACGGTTCAGAAATTATTTTAGAGCAAACGCCGTTAGGTTAAACGCCTGTGTGAGGAAATTGTTGTAGGACAAACGCCATACGGGTGTGTTATATGGAAAACTCTACTCGCCAACTCGCTTCTGCAAGACATTCGGTGGTGACCCTATCGTTTCATAACGTAGTATTGAAGATAGAGGTCCATTGTACACGCATATATATAAACTACTACGCCAAGATTGTCATACTTCAAAGGACCACAAAAGCACTCATTTTCCCTGTTTTCGGCAGCGTAAACAAAATGTAGAGATATGTGGAGTACGTAAAATGAGTATACTACGAGTGTAAACGTTCTTGGAATGTTATTCCTAAGCAGACATCATTCATGCGCGTTGTGCAGTTTTCTAATATTCTTGTAACAGCCGCAACTATGCAGGTCACTTGGATACTGAAGACAGGGAATGGTCTGAGCGCTACAGCACCTTGGAACTCTGTTCAGACAGGTTTCTGTCATACAGAAAGTGGTGTTATTTATAAGGTGTGATTGAGATAGATTGTGTTCAATGTGTACGGTATGTGAGGAGTGATGGAAGCAGCGCGTGTGGTTGGCTATGTGAGGGCATAGTTGTTAACACGTGTCGTGGCGTGCATGAGTCAGTGCAGTCAGATAAGATTACAACAGCGTGATGTGTTGCTTGTGTAAGTAGCCAGCCATGCGCCGAGCACATCGCCACGTAGACACGTGTCACATCTCTTCCTTCACGTGCTACGTATATTGACGCTAACAACGCCATTTGAAACCTATAGGTTTCAGGAATTTTTCAAGTCACTACAAAAAACTAGAAGGAAAAAATATTATAACAAATAGGTTACGGGTAGTTTGAGTTTTTTTCCCAAAGAGACCCATTAGTTAAACGTAATTAATTTCTTGCGCCACATATAAATGTACATAAATGACGGAAATCGTGCCCGTAAAACTTGTCACTCGAAATTTTTTTTTGTTGCATACGATGAAGACCGTTGTCCCACCCCCCCCTTTTTTTTTACCGATATTGACTTCGAGCAGTCTACAAGCATAAAGTATTATTCGTGTGTTTTTTTTTTTTTTTTTTTTTTTTTTGTGTAGAGAAATGTTGCTTATAAAAGTACAAACCAGTAATTATTTGTGTACCACTTCCTTTTACGAAGGCTGGCAACCTCAGAGCCTGGCGATACAAGGGAGGCATGTTATATATATGTGGCTCAGTAGTTGTCGCACTTAACATACCGTGTATGTATGTCATCATATGACTGTTGTTCATCTGGGAGCGGTCCACATTGTTGTACCATCTTTTAGCCTGTTTTTATTAATGCGCTGAAAACTGAGTGTGAATAAATAATTTTATTCTCTAAAGACACTGAAAAATACTTTTTATTTATTACAATATTTTCCTCATTACAATTTATAAATTAATTTTCGTCCTCAACCATTACCTTGGAAGGTGTGAGCCCGCCGAATACAATAGGGAAAATTCCTATTTTCGTTAATTATATTTGTATTGAACAGTGCGTTTGATTTAATGAACAACGGGGCCATACTTTCTTTCATTGCCTCTGTGTAACTCCAGAAAAACTGAAATAAAAGAGCAGTCTGTTTTGCGTGGCGAAAACGTGAACCGCCGTGTTGATGTCCCTGTGACGTCACGATAATGTACATTTTAACGTACGTAAAACACAAACGAAAGCAACACATGTTCAAGTCGTGAAATTGTGTTAGTTATATAAAGTACTTTGTGCGGTAAAATCGAGTATGGCTTGAACTTTGAAGAGCATAAATGTGGATGGTAGTTCGTTTGCACAGCAAAAAAATGCAATTTTTCTCGGAATAAAATCTTAACTTTAGCGCCGTCTGATAAATCAAGGCGGACTGCATATTAGCCAATATGCGAGTTCAAGGCACCGTGATTGGCTGATAATTCGAGGGGTGGGCGGGGTCTTGCGAAACATGCCCCAAGATGGCAGCACAGCTGTCTCAGTGCCGTTCATGAGGAACGTAAAAATTACTGAGAGAGAAAATGTACTTGTAATAAAATAATGATCTGCCATATTACATTATCGACTCGTGCAACCAGAATGTTATATCATAGTCAGTGCCAGGTTTGGTTAAACGCATTTTAAATATCAGCTCGATATGTTCACTTTTTGTAGGTGTGTGAACCTCGTTCGTCTGACCTATGATTATACATAGGATCTGGAACATTAAACTGAATTCGTAGTAAGTTACTATCTCTCTAGAATTTAAATTAAATTTACATAAACTCAAACCTATAACTAAAACGTCGTGTAAAGTGTGAGAGCTAGGCCTATTGATCTTCACTCCTTTAAAATACTCGAGTGAAATAAATCTTCGTTGTTGGCTACCAAATATACGACCACGCATATCCAAATTATGGGTGAATTCCCCGAATTAACTTTCACGTAACCGGATTCGCTCAATTTGATTAGTTTTTTAAGTCGTTGAAATATTCCAATACACACAATAAAGCCTGGCGTGCTGTGGCTAACCAAAACAAGTAAGACTACGTCATAAATGTGTTAGCCAATAAGAATGCGTTTCCAGTGTTTATGGCGGCGTTGAAAATATGGCATTTTTAAAGCTGAATAATTCGAAAATTACAATGTTCACGGAGCTATTGCTTTGCCTGGCTGCATTTAGTGCCGAAATAATTCGGAAGAATCAGGTAAATATTAAGAACTTTTTCTAGGAATTTTCCCTCGCCTGGTTCTGGCATATACGGCACCCTATTTAAGTGTCGAAATTGTTTCCGAGTTCTAATAATTTTTCATTGTATTGTCGCTTTACTCCAATAAAATGTTACGGAATTAACAAAACAAACTGCGGAAAATTTTTTCCCAATACTTTTTAAACACAGTTGTGAACATATCATAGAATGTGTAATGCGAATTTCAATAAGTTATTAATAAAGGTATGCAGTGTCTCAAGTGTTTATTCTCATAGCAACTGTAAGGATATTTATCTGGAATCGGACATTTCGTTCGCTTTCATTAATTGTTTAATGTTTTGGTATGTTTACTTAGGATTTTATCATAAAATTGAAAGTATTATTGCTTGAACCCTTTAATTCGCATTAAACGCCTTTATTGTTCACTAGTATCTTTAGCAGTCATTTTAAGATTCAGATCGATGTTGTAATAGTGCGCGATTTTAAAATTTATAATACTAAATATTAAGCATTTTAAATTCTTATAATTGCCTTACTATTTTTACTCTCTTCTCGTATTAGTATATATACTGGAGAAAATATCACAAAACCGAAACCCTCTTAAGATACGGAAAGTAGTATAAGAACTTCTGGACTACTGGAATGCTCTTAAGGAGTGACCCTATGTGCGATGTAAAGATGTTGCAAAGAGTTGCGATTATACTATTTTACGTCCATTAAATTTGTGCAACAAAAAACACATAAATTTTGTCCCTGCAAGATTAACACAGTTATTACAGCTACGTGCTTTTTGGGCCCATAAAAAAAGGGGGGGGGGATTTTTGTGTCTACAGTATCTGGTAAAATACCAACCTAACTTGTATAGCACAGAATGTGTTGGACTGTACACCATACTTTGGACAAATACAATTACATAGTTACAGATTAAATTCATATAGGAAATAGAATAATAGTAAAATCCTGCAGGCCAGTTGATTGGCTTGCTCATATGCATTACATGCCTTGGTCTACACGCACATGCGTGCACAAGCACACACATCCTATCTAAGAAGCCATCTTGCAATACCCTAGGAAAGTAGTATACTGCAATGCAGCAGGATAAAAATCTGTGTTTTATTGTTATTATTATTAGCTAAACTACTTAACAATTCGCCAATCTGAGAAGAAATAACATTCTAAGAGGATGAGTGTTGAGTTTTAAAAAAATATTAATATTTTCTAGTCCTTGATGCAACTAAAGACTGTATTTTTAACACAGTTAATGCATGTCTCAAAATCCACCATTTGCAGATATAATTACTTGTATATTTATCTGCACATTTCACACAATTCAGTAGACACAGCCAGTGTTAAGTCCTATGTATCCAGCAATATAATTCAATCATTGCACAACTTTTAAGTGCAGGAGCACTATGTGCACACATAAGTGCCACCACCATGGCTCTTTGCTTCTGTGCTTTAAAAAAATTAAAAGAAGTTAGGAGATGCATGATTAATAAATAGGGACATTACAAGCCATGTTGAAACTATATAAAAAAAATTTTTTTTCTTATTAGGTTGTTCAGAGACTTACTTTAAAAAAATTATTATAGCTCTCTGGAAAAATACTTTACATTAGGTAATACATTATTGAAAAAATCTGAAGACATTTGAAAATTTTAAAAGTGCTATAGTTAAAACCATTTCAAATTAAGATAATGCTGTTATTTGTAAATGTAAGATTAAACAGGAGTGAAGAGACTCCATCTTAAGTGCAGATGTTGTTATTTGGCCATGATCATAATTTTTATGTCTTTGTTTTGAAGTCGACTGTACAAACCCGAAGAAAACAGAACATTCTTTTCAATAATGTAGTTAAATGGTATGCCTGTTTAAATGTACGCAGCGTGCTGGTTGAATGTCTTGTCTGAAAAGCCTTGTGCTTGCAAGGCGTATCCTGTAGTGGAAACTGCATCACAACTTATTCAGACTATATTGGTGTCAGTGTTTATAGACATGAAAGGAAGGCGTGTGTAGAGAACTAGTGATTGTCATGGTCCTGCAGGACTGCACTCGCTAGGACAACAAACCCTGGCAGGTAACAGGACTCTTGAAACAATAGGGGCACAGCGACCAGTACCAGGTGTTGGTTGTGTTTGGCATTTGTAATGTGCCTTTCCTAACATGTAGGTGGCGGGTAATGTCTGCACGAATGCCGCTTCCGCCCGCTAGGAAATGCGTCGTCCTTAGTCACTTCGGCCGTTGTTGGTTGCTGTGCCGTCGCGTCTGCACTCGACCCTCTCCTTGTTCTCACTCAGACTAGCATTCCGCCGTCAAGGTTACTAATTGACCTGGTCGTCCAAAAGTCTCCTACACAATTTAGCCAAAGGAAAAAAGTGAGCAGCAGTTCTTTAAAAAGATTCGTATCTGAATGAAATTGTAAAAACTTTGGCACAGTTCATAAAGGTAATTCACCAATGCACATATCTCATCAGCACCTTTATCTGAACAATGAGCAAGTCTTTTCAAGATAAAAAAAAAGAACACGTTAATGTTTGAGGGGAGAAGGCAGACTTTTAATTCATAACGTCCCCGAGTATGTGGTTGGAGGTAGTGACGAGTAAATAGATGCTGCCTCTGTTTTAGTTATCCTGAAAAGTTTATGGTTCCTGTAGTTTTTTTTTTTTTTTTTTTTTTTAATAATGGAAAGAAACATGAAGCTATGCAAATACTTTTGTTTGATATTTGTGGTAGATACCTATATGAAATACTTAGTAAGAATAGTGTGTTAGTCATGTATAAATAACTATTTAGTACACGAAAATTTTGGCGAAGCCTTAATAGTGACACTGTTAGTCATTTATAACCTCTAGCAAGTAAACAATTTATTTTCTTACTAAAACCTAACTACCAATGCTTTTTGTGGCCGTGTCATTTTTGTAATTGAGAACACAACTGTGGATTTCAGTGTCCGTTTTATTTTAACCATATTGTCTTGTATTAAAAGGATTTGAAATGCATCTTTAATGTTGCATTTTTTAAAAGTTCTAGTTACCATATTTGTAGGTTACTATATTACAACTCATGATAACAAGGAAATGACTAATGAATAGAGGGGATAGTGTGTACTACAAATGTTGCACACATTCAACCAATTTAATACGAAATAAATATGTTTGGCCTAAAGTTTGCAAATGTGAAGAGCTTTTTGAATGTATTTATTACATACATTTTTGCTGGTTGATAATGTAAAGTATAGTTTCAAAATACAGACTTGGTGCACAGCATTAGTTTTAAGGTGCAACGAAAGCACATCATTGAATTTTAAATGCAAGTACAAGCATGCAGTATTATAAATAAAAATATGCAATTATAGAATTTATTTGCAGAAAAAAATAAAATTACACGCAGCGTGTATTCCATGAGAATACACCATACTCACTGGCAACAAGTTAAGTATGTTTGTCAATCAACCACCACAATTTAGGCTCAGCTTTCCCAGTTTCCATAAGCTGTAGTGAAAGACGCTAGCGTAGTGCGGTGGAGCGCGCACACGAAGGCGAGCGAGCTACAGTAGAGAAGTTGGCAACTACTGGGATAGTAGGTCTGGCGACAACACTCCATCACGGTGCAGATCCTCCAGCACATCTAGTAGTCGCTGCTCTGTCAGAGCATCTCCCAGAGCCACGTCGACACTGCCCACACATAGCAGCAGCGCCAGCAACTGAGAGCGACGGTAGTCGGCGTCCAGCCTCGCACGGTCGTACCCTAGGCCGCTCTCCACGTCGACACCGAGACTTGACGCGGCGTCCACGAGCGCCGACCAGTAGCCGTCCAGGAGCTCGACGCTATGGCCACGCCGTAGGTCAGTGGACAGTGAGCTGACCAGCAGCAGCGCCACGTCGTTGGTAGGCCGGCTATACGTGACCATCTGCCAGTCGAGCACGGCGCACTCGTACCCCCCGCCGCCATCGTCTCGCTCGCGGAACAGCAGATTGTTGCACCAGAAGTCGGTGTGCGTGATGAGAGCGAGTGGCTCCTGCGGTGCCAGCAGCGAAGCTATCAGTTCCTTGGTGGCTGGTCGCAGTGCTGCAAGAGCCTCCAGCACAGGCTCCATGCCGGACCTCTTCTCCAGGAACCTGAACAGTACAGTATATCTACACACACGTGTCCTCCGAGCACTACCACACGAGACTGTTACCTGCACCGCTACGCACCTGGCGAGCTGAGGCAGTCCACGCTCCACTAGCTGTTGATACGAGTCCGTCGCCTTCGATGTCTGGAAGAGGAACGGGTATCTCTCGTCCAGGGGTCGCCCTTCCTTCACCTTGAGGGCCAGCGACAGTGCGTGTAGCCTCGCCACGGCGTCCAGCGCCGCCGACGCCTGCCTCAGGTTCAGTCCCCTGGAGAAGTCAGCACCCTGTAACAACATGACTGGTGTGTGTATCCTGCTGCGTGGATGTGATGTCACGCCAAGTCGGAGGAGATACGGTACGAGGATAGTGTACCTGGAAGCCGAGAGCCTTGAGGTTCTCCAGCACGAGCACAGACTCGCAGAGGGAGAGTGGACTGGCACGAGGACTGTCTGCGCCGGGTGCCGCGTATCGTGCGTGGAAACAGCGTGGTATGGGCAGCTTGAGTGGTGTGATGCCTGGTGCCAGTAGTCGTCGCTGCAACTCGTCTAGCTCGGGCACCACCTGCACACATACACACACACGTCAGCATCTCACTGCATTGTGCCGGCCACATACATCCATCACCTTCTCTGTATTAACTTGGTAGATAGAGCTCAAGTCGTCGCGTGATGCTTATTATCCACAGGAAGCAAAGGCAACTAAATAGAATGCAGTAGATGTGCCACCGGTCTAAGAGTAAAATACAATACCACTTGTATGCACTTGGCACTAAATTGGTGCGCAATATTTATGTAGTACTTTTTGTGCGAGAGTTTAATTTTATATGTATGGTACTATGTATCTGTTCACGAATAATGTTGGGGTTTTCCTAAGAGGAGGTAAAATTGTAGGGGTTACAAAAACCTACATATAATTGGCGTGCCTTATTTTCTAAAATCTGAAGCACTAGGCAATTTCACTGACAGCAAGTTATTAAAGAAGGAGCGAGATGTTTAGAACATCACAAAGAGAAAAGCTATGTATGTACTATGTAACCATAGAAAGTATAAACATTGGCATGACAGGGGAATCGAGCCCACTTCTTCCCATCCCAACCATTTCTATCGGTCCCGAATTTAGGAAAGGGAACAGTAAAAATAAATGAGAAATATTTTTAAATATTCAGACTTGGGAGTTCAGTCTACGTTCCTGCATATTGCAGTTTACGATTTAGTCGCCGAAAGCATATTGAGAGGGATGCCATAATGTCAAAGAAGTGGCTAACCATGTATCACTCAGTAAACTGGAGATGGCATTCTTGAATTTCACGGACTACTGAAATAAATTGTCTGGCCAGTCAGTTCGTGATTTAACTTCTTGTGTACTTCTGCAAGTGTTGGAGACATGTATCTTGTTGTACGAACTCTCCGTTTCTACATGCTCACTTCATTAACTGTGTTGTTTGTTCTGCGCTGTAGGTCACACAAATTGACGGAAGATGAGAGGTCAATCGCGCTATTTATACCGTCCACTGTCGCTGCACTGCTAGACATGCACTTCATCCAGCCAAGTTGTGGGATTGTTTTAACACTGCCAGTGTATTCGCCGCCAGTTACTTCACACAGCTCTATTGGAAATATTTTATTGATTGACTAATGTCTTCGTTCGAATAAAATAATTTTAAGTTCACATGCTAATTTGCAAATTTTAATGTCCGATATCAAATTTTTAACTAATGGATTTTGTTTTATGTTAACAAATGTAGATGTAAAGAAATTTGAAGTAATAGCTTGAGTAATAATGCAATTCTTAACTTTGCTCTAGTTTCAGCTTTGGGTGGTAAAGTTGTTGGCCAACACGCACACATTCTGCCGAACACTCCGTGCCAAACTCTTCATAATGAACTGATCCAATAGGTGTGGACAGGTTTTTAGGCATATTGTTGCCTGTCCTCCATACATATTTCTACAAGTAGTTCGCCATAAACTTTATACGTGTGTATGTGGGTGTGAAAAAAAAAGGGCGGGATATTTGAAATTGAACAGTACCTCACATGTTGTACAAAAATAAATATGAGAATTCATTTATGTGCGGGCTCTAGGCCACTGATATTCAACATGATGTTAATGAACAGAGTTCGGTTGAAGGTTGCATTTACTGCTGCCGTTGACGTCGGAGAGTAAAGGGTGGTAGAAAGTCATGATAGGAATAAAATGACAAGACAGTTGGACATGAAGTGTAGGTTGGTAGCTAGGACGAAGGAAGGAAGGAAGGTGCGTGTTCACCTGGGTGTAGAACTTGATCTCGCGAAGGTCGAACTGCGCCTCTGTGACGAAGTAGCGGCTGAAGGGGTCGTGAGGAAGCAACTTGACGATGAGGCTAAGGTTTCGCGCCTCGCCTCCGTCCATGGTGTAGCTGACCTTCACGGCGAGAATGTCACTGAGTACACTCTCGCTGGCATCGCAGCCAGGCCTCACGCTGAACTCGTTGACGGCGACCCCGCCGGCGGGAAGCTGGTGGTGCGCGGCCAGCATCGCCTCCAGCCAGTCCGACGTCACCGGCCACTCGTCCGACGTCGCCGAGCTGTCCTCCTCGCTCTCTGACATACCTGCAACAATCATCCCTCACTGATACACTGCCACAGTTCTCTGCTGTACACGGGGAACACTAGCTAGTCACAACCGAGCCACGTGGCACGTTCGGGAGGATCACCGACTCCGGCCGACCTCATTTCACTTTTCCATAGTTTCCCAAAATCGCTCCAGGTGAATGCTGGGGCGGTTCCTTAACAAAGGTCATGGTCGACTCCTCTCCCAGCTCGTGTCATTGTACCAAGTTGTGTCTCCGTAGAAAATACATGCAGTGTGATATTTTAGATACTATGGTAATACCTACCATTAGCGGTCGCGGGAAACTGTTGCTACTTGTCAGTTGACATATTGTAACTGAACCATGAATCTACTTGGTCTATAGCATGTGCTCTGCATTCCTTCATTGTATTTCTTAATGGAAAATGAATAATATATAAAGTAGTAGATTTTAATACTTGGTCATCAGCTTTCTGCGATAAAACCATAATGCTAGAAGGTAACGTCCTTTTTATTTCATGCCTTTATTAGATTTAAATAAAAAAAATGTTTATTCAGTTTTTAGGTTATGCACTTAAAGAATATTTTTTCGTGTGATACGTAGATCAGCGCTACTAGGTTCGCTATTTTCTGAACTTTTATTTTTTTTAACATTGTGAACTTATTGCATTGTAGGCGTATTTTGCGCGTTTGAGTGCAGGAAATGCGGAGAGCTAAGGGAGACAGAATACGCGCATCGCACCTCATCCTAGGTCGCTGAACTGGTGTGCATAGTCTCCTCGCCAACTCGTCTTTATAACGTATTCAGTGGTGACCCTAGCATTTGACTATATGACATGATATTCAAGCATGGCTGGAGCAGCGTCGTGTTGGTATGGTATCTTGTACAAGATACAGCCCGGAAGTCAAGACTACGTGCCTGACAATGGCCGTGAAAGCCTGCAATCTTTCAACATGATATTCAAGGCGATAGTGTATTGTACCCGCCTTTATCCTTTCAAACATTCTGAACCAATATTAACATACTTAAAAAGGACCGCAAAACACCCATTTTCGCCATTTTGGTCGCGAGAATAAGCTTGAAGGATTAATGGAGAACTTGGAAATGATATACGTACGTGTAACGTTCTTTGAATGCTATTCCGAAGCAGATATCATTCACGTACGTCGAGAACTTAGAGTAAACTGAAGTCAGCCGAAGCTGACACATCACTCGGTGGTCTGTGCAGGCGGCCTCCTTAAGTTCTGTGCATCTCCCGGGTAGTGGACATATCTAGTTTAAATCAGTACTTAAGACTTGCATCCAGGAATTGTTTGTCTCGGTGTTGTTAACGATTACATCGTGTTATCGAACTACATAAGTCCCACGGCCGTGTTTTTCTCCGCAGCTGTATCAATAGTATTATTGCTGAAACGTTAGAACATTTTCTTGGTATGAGAAAGAGAAAAGGGGAGGGTGTCAGAATATACCCCGGTGGTTTACCCCACCCTTAATTTTTCGTAGGAACGTTTATTGATTGTGTGTGAAATGCCATATTTCAGATAGCAGGAGGTCGTTTGTAAATGTCAGGTCAACCGTACAGCGCGGGAAACATTACCTCCCTAAACCATTTTCATTGCTTATTGTTTCAGTACAGTACAGCATTATTCGCATGCAGCTTCCCAGCAGTACTATTATCACTTCTGTAGCTAATGTCAGTATATTATGTTCAAATATCTCGGACCCCCCCCCCCTGCTGTCATCTTACTCTACATGTACTCTCATATGAGTGAAGACTAGGTGGGGCTTGGCGACTGGTGGAACCTTGTTTCTACTACACATGAGCGGGCGGCATGTTTTGAAATGGTTGCACCTTCCGTCTTATTTCTCTATGGGTTCAATTGCCGGCTGGAAGGGATGCCGTGTTAAGTGCAGAGATTATAGTAACTACTTGTCTCTCATATGAGGCTAAGAGTGCTGTACACCGGATGAAATTTTCCGCGACTGATGCGAGTGAAGCGATAAGGTCCAGCTTTCCACACTCGACGGTAACAGCATCGCTTATATTCGCGGCGCGACAAACTGGCCTGCAGTGTTTTCATACTACTATTATTTTTACTATGGAACTGTATGCGGCGATCCTACAATGTTATTTCTGGAAAGTTTGTAGTAAAGCCAACACACGCTTCCAATGTTGTTTTACGAATCTGGGTGGAATTTTTCCATTAGCCGTTTTTAGCCAATTTGAGGGTCCCGAAAAATTGTTTGAATAAGCATGTTGCGTTTTTAAAATGATAGAAGCCAATTTTAAACCGTGTGTTTTTTTCGTAGATAAACATATTGTGAATAAGTGTGGTTGTTTCGCGTATAAAAGAATAGGCGCGACACCCTGCAACACTGTTGTTGCGTCAGGTGCACAAGCCTGTTAAGTGGAAGGATTCTCTAGTGATAGTTGCGGCGCTCTGTATTGTTGCACACGTAGGTCACACACCTCGAATAACTGGAATTATCAGGGAAGTTGTGGTTACTTGCAAATATCAGGACAATTTCTGTGAATTTTGGTCCATGTATGAAATTTATGAGAATTTTCTTGACTGGCTCATTTGAGCTGCCATAAAATTAACATTGAGTTTCGAGATCATACATTTTTTGTTAAAAGATTACTATGATGTATACGTGATTAGACTTGTAAGGATCATTGTTATTTCCTCTGTTTTTGTCAAGTTCACTGTCTGGGCAGTACAACAGTGTTAAAAAGGACTGGATAATTTAACCTTCGTTTGAAAATACAGTGAATGAATTCCTAAAAAGTGTTTTCGTACTAGTGAAAAATCGGGGGAATGTTTGGTTTCCTGTCACAGGGAAATCGGGGAATAATGAAAGTAATTTCGTTTGTTGCAATGTGTAGGCACCCTGCCAGAGCACAAGGAGAGGTTGTGCCAGAAGTATTGGCAGGCAGGGTACAGGTTCCACAGTAATGTCTTCATTATGTCGACCCAGATAGTGTACGTTTACTTCTGGAGCGTGTGGTCCGTAAATAACCTACAAGAAACACATTGCTACGGTTTCGAACAGATATTTTGCTAAAATGACGAATCACTGTAGCGTAATTTTGTACGCTGGAATCAACAATATGTCATAATTAACCAAAAACTCAACATAATTAGCAACGTGTGTATTCACAAAGTTGGCAGTAACTATTTCCTTGGAATGCCTCGTTTTGTTTATTGTTTTTGTTTGAATATATTTTCATATTCGCGTAATTATTGCGCTGTCTTTTCCTAGTGTGACAAACAGGCTCAGAAGCGACAGAGCGCGCATCAAGTGCCGCGTAGACACAACTAGCCTAGGTCTGAACTAACATGCAAGATTCTCGCCGATACATTGTTGCTGTGTGACTTTTAAGTGCTGGCCATATTGTATTGGTGGGAAGTCTGTCAGAAAGTTCAATGCTCGTTTGTATGCGAGTTTCATGTTAGCACATTTTGAAGTACGGCAATTTAAAAGACCGCTTATAGCGGAGTTGTGGGCTTCAAAACAGTTTTCAGTTATCGTGGTGTTTTAGCAGTGACATTCCACCCTTGTCCGAAGTGTCGTTCCCTTTGTTATAATGGGCACTCGTGGTATAATTTCGTTAAAAATACAATATTTTCAAACACACCGCAACGCATTAGAAGCGCGTGGCAGGCGGTGCCCTTAAGGCCTAGCTCTTTAGTTTTGCAGTAGTTTCGAAAATATATTTTTAACGCAAATAAATACCGTACATCAAAATTTCATTTGTACAGTTTTAACACTTACATATCATTGCTTGTAGCTGAATTTTTCTGTTGCAATTCACTAAACTGACTTTTAGATTTTTGCCTTTGAAATATTATATTTTGTTGTCAAAATAAGTAAAAATTTAGCAAAATAATATGTTTACTAGCAAACGGTACATTAAAAAAAAAAAAAAAAAAAAAAAAAAAAAAAAAAAAAAAAAAAAAAAAAAAAAAAAAAAAAAAAAAAAAAAACGCTCTGCCGAAATTGTGTATCGTATGACTGTACACATTGTCAAATTTTTTCAAAGTATTTGGTTAAAAAAATATTCGAGTTATTTGCCATTGTTTGAAATACATTAAAGATTGTGGTCTTAAGGATGTTCAAGTGGGATAAATACATAGTTTTATGTTTTAATAAAATAACGTTAGCTTTGTAGACGATATTGCTCAGTACAGTTTCCCCTTACGCTACATTTTTAGCTCGTGTAGTTTTCTCATAACGGTGCGTCGAAGTCAAAATTTAAATTTTGAATGTTACACTGCCATGCAAATAATGAAAAGAAATTTTGTGAGTAAAGAGATTTTGTGCAGCACCTAACTTTTAGCGCCAGTGAAGGGTGATATGATGTATGGAACGGCACCGGAATGAAGGGGCGGGGGAACGGGAGATCCCCGAGAAAACCCTCCGACACGGCTCCCACATTCGACCCGCCGGGAATCGAACCCGGATCACCTTGGTGGGATGCGAGTGCTCTGACCACTCGGCCCCCGCCGCCCCGAATACCATTTGACTTAGGGGGCCTCCCTATCAGCACTACAGCGAGTTACAACTGTTATTTTTACGAAACTATTTAACGCGCCTGCATATCTACGAAAAGAACACACACTTCAAACTATGTCGTTATAGTATTAAAAATTCGCCACGTTTATTGTGAACATTTTCGGGCCACCCAAAACGGCGAGTAAGAATTTTCGAGACTGCCGTATCTGGAATAAATAACAACCGGGTTAGAAAAACACAACTGTAGAAACAAGAGTTAGACATAAATAAAATAATGTGGTGACCGTTTAGCGTTCCATAGGAATAAGGATAATAGTGCAGCACTGCTCGCTAGCTGAGTGGCTTGCACGGAGAGGCGATAATGTATTACATATCTCTGTCAGTGGCAACCTTACCGCTCCTGCCTCTCACAAATGCAGCCTAACATGCAATGTGCTAAAAAAACTCCCAGTGAAGTATTTTGTATTTTTAAAATATTGCTGAATATGCCTCTTTTCCTTACATTTCAAAAACTTAAAAGTATTACTTTGTGTATTTGTAAATGCTTTATTGCGTAACTTGTGGCATGTTATGTAAATATGAGTTAGTTCACTTAAGTAAGTCAGTTGGTTCTCACTATTTACATGGTAGGGTAACACGGAAGTTTTGTCTTTGACGCTTAGTTTCGTAATTTACAGTATTTCCTCCGCTACGAACATTCTTGAAAGCGTATCTACATTTGAGACATTTCATGTTCTGATGTTAGTCTACTACACTTTTTACCTTGCTATATACTACATTACTTGCTTTTTTTTACATTTGTTGGAGGATACAAAAGAACACAATAATTTTTATCTTCCACCAAGTGGCAGGTAGTATGTAAGTAATTTTCATAAGAGCGCCGCCTGCCACGCGATTCAAATAATGCACTGTATTGTACGGGGAAGTAAGTTTCTTTTAGAAACTATTCCACATGTGCCCATTGTGTTAATGTACGAACATAGAATACACTTCTGATAAGGACGAAATAAATGTCACTGTTAAACACACTATGCTTTCTAAAAACATTGTTTCGGAGCCCTCCAACATTGCTAAAAACTGCCTTTCATACTACCGTACTCGAAAATGTACTAACCGGATGTATGTGAACTCGGATAGAAGCGTGTACTGTATTTTACTACATTATTTCCAGCAATAAAATTAAATGGTTGATCAACGGCTCTTGCACGCTAGTTTATTTCAGCGCCAGGCTCGTTGAGGCGTTGGTATTTGATATGCGCTTCAAGATCGACCTTACATCTCCGTTGTTTCCAACCCTGTAACGCGCAAAAAAACGTTAAAGTTATCCTTATTTAAAATGTGTACGTTGCTTCCCGTTTATTCGTTTATGTATATTTCCTTAAGGTTTTCCGTAAACAAGACCAGCACATTCGGCGAGTGTAAACAACATATGCTATGCTATGTGATCTTTGAAAGAACTGTGCAATGGGAATGCATGACTGGATTCAGTTTCTTGGACGTACTCCATTGCAAATTGAACGACTGTCAAAGAAAACTAAACAAATAAACGAAAACAATAATATAAGCAGAGTATGCTTAGTCAGCAAGATACATACACAACAAGAAATTCCAAAATGGAATCGGGTCAAATAGAAACAAGGAACAAGCAGATAATAAATGAAAATAATAACAAATAATACTTGATTTTTTATTTTATTTGTTATTATTTTCATTTATTATCTGTTTGTTACTTGTTTCTATTTGACCCGATTCCATTTTGGAATTTCTTGTTGTGTATGTATCTTGCTGGCTAAGCATACTCTGCTTATATTATGGTTTTCGTTTATTTGTTTAGTTTTCTTTGACAGTCGTTCAATTTGCAATGGAGTACGTCCAAGAAACTGAATCCAGCTATGCTATGTGCTATGACGTGAAAGAGAATGAATGCGAGAGGCATGATATGAGACGAGGAACTGTGACGGCGTGGCGAGGCTTGGACAGACGCGAGCAGAGAGCATGACCTTGTGGCGCGGGCTGGCCAGGAAGTCTGCTGGAAGCTCTAGTGATGAGGGGAGGGGAAGGAGGGGGGCTGGTGGTTGCGCCACGACAGCGCGCGGACTGGCTGGTGACTCACCCGCCCTCCTTGTGTGACCTTGACGGCCCTGCCCTGCCTGCCTGCTGGGGTCGCACCATCCTCCCTTCCCCGCCCCTGTGTCTCGCTGGTTGCATATTGTCAACACGCGGCAGTTACTGCTTCAATATTGGCCAACCTAGCAGACCGAGTGGAGAATCTCGATCACGTGACTCACTCAGCCAAACGGTATTCGGCATCAGTCGCCATGTGGGAAATTATTTCATTTTTTGCCGATGTGAAATTGTGAGACGACAAATGTGAAGTTCGCTATTAGAACGCATATGCTATTTACCTTCATCATCGCAGTTGAACTTTTAACGTGCAATTAGCCATTTTATATTCTTAATTTGCTGCACAGATTGCGGCCTAAATACACTGTGGTGCTAGTGCTGTAGCGTAAGATAAATATAATTCACGCTATACAAAATTATTTTACATTTTTCTTAAGATTTCGTAAAAGATAAAAATTAAATAATTTAATAATCCCACTGATGCCGAGCTTTAAAGTATGTCGTCACTTTGAGAAACTGTGCCAGTATTTATGCTAGACATATTTGTTGTAATCTAGTTTGTACAGCTTCAGTGAACTTTGACATATAGGCCTACTTATGGGCGACAACTGTTGACATTTGTAATATGTCACAATGTAAGACAACATTTAGAGCACTAACTGGTGAAAGAGACATCTCAGGTTCATTTTAGAACTAAATATATCGATTTACATAGCATAAAAACCCTACAATACTTAGGAAGTTATACCATTAGAACTGTCACACGTCATTGAAGTTATGCGAAACAGTGTGTACATAAAATGCTATTCATTACACGGATACGAAAAACTTTCTGAATTTAAATTTTTTGTCGCTGTGTTGCTTACGTGTATTACGAGAGCTAATTCCTTAAACAGTTGCAGACTTGAGTAATTCTACAATTGACTTAATCCTCAGTGATTTGTTTAGTAACATCTTTGACGTACAATAGTGCAGAAGTATACGCAGACTTTCATAGCTGATCCATTGGCAGGTTGCAGCAAAGAGAAGCATTGCCAGTGACTATGTCAACTTAATATTATTGTTGATATCTATGAAAAGAACACCCACTTGAAACTACGTGTGCCACTTTTTGAAAATGCAGTATGCTTGTTAGTAATATGATTTTGGGGCCTCTGTAAATGTCTAAAAACGGCTTTTTTAGACTGCTTAACTCTGATAATTCGACCTGAATCCGTAAATTGCAAAATAAGGTACTTACATTGGTCTTTACTTCATAATATGCAAAAATAAAATTTGAAGTCCCATAGGAGAAAGAGTTGTATGAAAACACAGCACGCCATTTTAGCGCTGGAAATGGAGACCATGTGCCTATCGTCTAGAGTGGCGCTCTGGCTCATATCTCTCCGCTGTTCCCGCGCGTCAAACACTGAGATATGAAACCGGTACACAGTACTCTTAAGACATCAATTTTACGGTTTTGACTAATGAGTCTATTAACAAAAATTTCGTTCGTTACATGATAGCTTAAACCATAATTTTTACCGTCATACTATACTATGTTGAAAACCATTGTAAACAAAACTGGCAAACATGTTCGTGATATCTGGTCTCGTTGAGGCTTAGATAGTAATTATCGCGTAGCATTAGGATGAGAGGAGTGTGGCCTAAATGAGGTACAGGGAAATATAACAAGTTCTGTTTCTGGAGCAGAAGCGTGTATTAGTATAGGTGGAACTGTCAAACTCAGAAACTAACAGTAAATGTTTGAAATTACATCATCTTACTTTCTCTCGCAAATGCACACGTCGCAGCATGTCAAATATTCCCACATCCGCCATAGATGATACAAAGAGGGTAACGGCATACTTATATCTATAACATCGTCCATCTAACAACGTTAATTATTATACTACCAGTCACCGGCCAACACACTAAACTAATCTCTCGTTAATAACTAAAAAAAACTGGACTTTCTTACTTATGTCTACATGGACTCTATTTATTCTCCAAGTTTGTAAACGTTTTTCAGTAACATCCTGTATAGTCCATAAGAGTTAATCGCTATAACATTGGTTTATATTAATTTCCGCTCAAAAAGTGTAGCTTGAGAAAAATTTACGCTGGTATACACGTTCCTAATAAAAAGACGTAACTGAAAATACTGAGCAATTATTTAAAAAAATTCAATGCCTGTGCGCTTGTTTTGTGTAGAAGCAGGTAAGCATGGAGTAACCTTACCAAGTAAGAAACATTTAATAATGCCTTTATAATAAAAGTGAAAATTTATTATAAAAGAGAGGCCATTGCCTAGCCATAGCGATCAGGATCAACTATGTTGTGTTGCAAACAGGTCAGACCTCGAACAATGATAACGAACGTGATCGTCATACATTCCCCTTACCCTGTAATGTAACATTTTCCCGTAAATGTTTTATTTTAAGATAATAGTATTACAATATAACAGACAGAGGTACAAGTACTTACAGATGGTACTTGTAAATAGGCACACACATTACAGATAAGTAAACGCTGAAAACTCCATGTTAAAGCTGCACTTTTTGTACGTCTATATGGGGGAACTAAAAAAAAAAAAAAAACAATAGTAGATAATAATTGCCAACTTCAAGAGAGAACATTTATCCAGAATGACTTCTGGCGCCGCAATTAATGGATTAGATTTCGGCGTCGCTTCATAAATACGGTACTCACTCGAGAACAATTTGACAACAACTCTCTAAGATTGCTGTTCTTTGTTTTGTGCAAATCAGCTTCGAGAAACATACGAAATGTACGCGATTCTTTTACCGTCGAATTATAAACCATGCCGTCGCAAGTCCGAAATGGAATATCAGAATTGTTTAGAATATTATATATTGGTCGCTGGTTTTCTAAATTCACTATTCGTGTATATTTTCTTTTGTGGTGTTAATTCTTACTTCTGTGCCTTGCGCCTGCAGCTAGCAATGAGAGAACGTATTGCTCGTCCCTTCCCTCTCTCTCAATAATGTAATGTAATGAGTTAAGTAGAAAATAATTGTACCAATTGTACGTATTACGAAATTGTTAAAAAAAATTACAGCTTAGTTTAATTTGTTTTTGTAAAACTGATAAGAACGTCTACGGTAAGTTAAATGTTTCAGCAAAAATGATTTATTACCGTTATCATTGATTATGATAGGTACTTGTCAGTCAAGTATTTAGATGTCAGAAATAAAAATATTGACAGCGTAATCAGTATGTCATAGAAATAGTTCAACAATTAATTGGCGTGTATGCCGGTAATAGAAATGTATCAGTGTAGAAGCGGATATGAATTTCGCAGCTATAAGAATAACTTATTAAGTTAATGTAATGTTAAGAAATTGCAGTTATCAGCAGTAACGTGTCGTGTTTTCCTGTGTGCGTAGGTTTTTCCCTACGTATATGCTATGTTGTAATAAGTGCACTTATCTACAGTATAGTAGCAATGTTATCTGCGGTCAGATACGAATGAACATTCTATGTCCAGGACATTAAAGCTGCTAACATAGGTTCATATAAACCGGCTCGGTCAGTAAGTTAAGGTGACTGCCTGTCGCAGACCGCCGAGTGTTGTGTAGAACCTCGGCCGTTACAACATTATACAATTCAGAGCTAGTAGTGACATACAAGATTGCTTAACACAAGTTTGAAGTTTAAGTGAGATGGCTGTTATCTATATCTATAGTAACTGATGTGAGACTGAAATCACTAAGTTATTACTTAGCTCCTATTTTAAGATTACACAGATCAAATGAGTAAAGAAAATTTTATTAGAAACACTGCAGCAAAAAAAAAAAACGTTCTTCTAAAGACGGTTACTTGGTGAAGGGTATATTTGTACGTGCGAGGCGAAAATCGGTGAATCACTACGAGTGACGTCGGCCGGCACATGTATTGTGATATCGCCTCTACGCCCATAGTTGTAACAGCGCGCAGTGTTCCCGCAGTAACGTTTATACTATTGAACCAGTCATTGGAGCAAATTCCAGTGTAGTTGTAGACCTCGATTTCGAACGCATCCGTTACATATATCTTGAGAAATAAAAGCCTGGAAAAGCATATTTCAGCCAAGTTTGGGGGCTTTGAAATAATGCTTCCAATCTGCATGGTATCCTAAAAGTCATATTAACAATTAGACTGAAGAGTGTTATGCTTTAGTAGATAAGCATAGTGGACGCTGTCTACTGGTCTCCGAGGGGAAGAGCAGTAATCCCTAGCACGCTGTATGAAGTAGTAGCTGCTTACGAGTAGCATTATAACACGTCAGGTCCTGCACGCATCTATAAGGTTTCATTTACACTCCCAGAGGATGGCGGAAATGAATTCTTTGTGGTATTTGTTGTGTATGGATATCTTGGCACAGAATATTATAAAACAATAACACTATCTTTAATATTACGTGATAGAAGGACATGCCTCATAGAGACTTGCGCCTAGAGGCAAGGGTGACGCGTGATGTGTCGTCCTTATAGCTTCCGCACGTCTAGCAGTAATAAGTTCATCCAGGCGTTCATCTTCATATATTAAATATTCCATTTGGAAGTTGTGTCCTGGGTTGTAATATGTAGCAGGAGCTGTTGTCGCAGCTAGACTAGGCTGGACTAGGCTGGAGTGTGACGAGGTAGTCGGAGCATGACGCGACAACAGTTGTAGCTGCCCGTCCTGTGGAACACCACAGCTTTCTAACATCCCCTCCCCTCACCTACATTTACTAGTCGCCTAACTGTTTTGTCTAATAAAAACTGCACCTTGCAACGTTTCACTTTCATACCTTCCCGTCACTTTTACCTTGCCTCTACACGCCATCCATAATGCAGCACTAGTAACACTACTCTGCTTGACAAGTAGCCTACATATCGTCGTATTTACATCGTAGTCTATGTACACGCGCATGACAAGTGCGCAAGTAGGGTTGCCAATACGATTCCAATAGATAGACAATTCTTATTTCTAACTGTACACACGACAGTTGGATAAAAAAAATCATAGTTTCACTTGGCAATTTCACGCGTGCATTGCGTGTAAAGCCATTTCCGGGAATTCTACAGTCATAATTTATGCAGTATAACATCCAACATTACAAAAATATTTCTAATTTGAATGTACCAACTTGATAGTAAAACAGTTATAGTGTTAGTTGATGAACGGTGGAGTGAGTGAGTAGATAATGGATAGTTAGGTCACGCTCATGTGTGTGAGAGACACGCTTTAACAACAGTTTTAAGTTTTCTAATGTGGATTTCCATTTTTATTTAGCAATTAATTAAATAGACGGATGTAATAATGTCCACAGCTATATAAAATCAAATTTGAAGACTTTCTTGGAGATGGTAAAATAACCATCGAATAATTAACTCGCAAAAATGAGAAATTCCGTTGCAAAGTATGGTTCACCGTAGCGAACTATTCAAGGGTCAAATCAGTAATATAAGCGCCGCAAAACATTAAGCAAAGGTTTTACATTCGTAGGTTATGATGCGACATAAACATGTTGTATAGTGGACGATGCGGAGGTGCGTGTAAACTTATGAACTGCTCACAAATGTCTCGTGAACAAAGTTCTAGTTGCCGGTATTGTTGTCCGGACACATAACGTAACTTCAAGCTGCTAACCACTGTAGGCAGTGTATCAGACACCGTGTGCAGTTAAACTCTCTGGTTATGTTACTATGCGCCAACCCTTACACATTTTCATTTCCTTAGGTCATCGAAGCGGTGCCATTGAGTTCCGATCCCGCAACACTTGAAATAGTAATTAGCAAGAATTGTAGCGGGTCGTTGGCCTTATTTGGCCTGCTATAAAAGTAATGTATTTGTAGGAGTTGATTATTAAATATTAATAAGTAACGAAACTTGCTTCTTACCAGACACTAATTACTAAGTTATCAGCTGTCGGTAACTTTCAAAATATAAACTCAAATGAGCGATTTAAAGCAAATAATAGTTTTATAGGCTGTTTACTATAGACTGAACACTCGGCAGAACTCGTAATTAATTTAAAACATGTTATATTGGGCCAATATATGTTAACTTTTGAGTGTGTTGAAACATTTATGCTGGTTTTTAGTTACATGGAAGTTTTCATATTAAAATTGTAAAGATGACTGCAAAACAGCTGAAAGAAAACTGTATGCAATGTTCAGTTTATCGTGAACTGCTTGTACAATAATAATAGTTTAAAATGAAAGAAAGTACAGCCTTTAGTGTTTATTGCTTACTGGTATGGTAATCATTACTCCTTGCAAAACATAAATGCAGTAGTAGCATTTGTGGAACACACATCTTTACATGTCTTCTTTTAAACTTTCGTGATAGGCTAGCTTAGGTACATTTTGAAGCGTTGTGTTAAATATAGTTGAATAGTGAATGTAAGCTTAATTGGATACAATACAAGAAGTTTGTGCACGATGAAGTGAGGTGTTTGTAAACACGTCACTTAGTAATAGTTTTGTGTAACGTGTGTAGTCGGGAATACCGGCACAATTGATGGTCCTCTGAGTAACTATAATTGTGTGTGCCGTCTCCATCTTCTCTTCAGTAAAACAACACACACGCAAAACATATTTGTAAATCCTGAAAGACTAAGAAATTTTTTCCCCAACCAAAGTATTTTCGGCAAAACCGTAAGAGTTGTTATTTTCTGTGGAAACAATACATTTCTGAAGATTCACATTCATTCATAAATGATGAAGGCTAGAACAAAGAGAGTGTTTACGTTGTAATGAGGCCTATATTCGGGGCGGCAGTTACCTACTTTATGCGAAGAAAACAATGACGAGTAGGTTTAGGTAATGGAAACTCTTATTTGCTCGCAGTTTTCAGAGCATCATTAAAAACCAGCTTAAAATATCTTGCATCATTGTGGTGAAACAAAGTTAGTGATGTCATCTGTTAGCTAGGCCACCCTGGTTTTTAATGTGAAACTTATTGCCACTGCGTTGATATACTAAAAGCGCACATCTCAAACTACGACTGTTTAATTAATAAAATACCGCACGCACCTCAAGTGGCTAAAAAACTTTTTTCCCAGACTGGTGTAACACCAAACTTCCACACGGATCCATACACCACAAAACTAGACCGTTGCGTTACTGCATCGAGGAATACCACAACTAAAACATAGTGTGCACTTCGAGTGTAGGGGCGATGCTGTAGCAGTGCCACCCTTCACGCTTCCCTGTCGACGGGCTCCTGAGCATACCCCTCCCCCCTACTTACACACACTCTTCTGCTCTGGCGATCCTGTGGCTAGTCAAACAACGCAGTGGTATATTGTAAATATTGCGTAGGGGGGGGGAGGGCTATGTGACTTATTGCACGCCATAAACGTGTGGTTATTTATTTGTGCACACTATTAAAAATAGCAAACGTAAGAGTTCGTCACATCGGATTTACTTCGTTCATCTTAATAAATATTCCACCTACCTTCCTCGGATGAGATTTCCCAAACATTGGCTTAAACATAACTTAATTTTCAACATGGATTCGGGTATGGGATTTCAGCCCGGTAGCCCCACCCGTCTTAAATCTGCTACTCAAAGCACTGCAGGCTATATGCTTGACTGCGCTCAAAATTGACGTGTGCATCATGGGTGTAAGTTGTACTTATAACTCACATGCACATTTTGACGAATGGCACAGATAATAGTTATTTTAAGTAATTGTGTAGTAGCCTAGTAAATGTAATATTTCAGTTGCACTTTTGGAACGGTTACGTCACTAAAAGGTTGATGCGATGGCAGTTGGTGCATGATGTGCGGGAGACTTGGCCGCGAGCAGCATGTAGTTGCAGACGGCGTGAGAGCGCAGGCAGGATTGTGTCTAAAGCCATCACGCATACACGCAATGTTCATTTTCGGTGCACTAACTTCATCCACAGTCAAATTTTCAAGCTGGGTCCGCTACCATCAACTTTATAATATCTAAATTACATTTATTTTCTAACGTCGTCAGATTGATTATAATCGTACAAATACCCTGCAGTTTCTCGCAAAACAACGTACGTATTTTGCACAAGCTATTTTAAAACCAATATTTCAAATTTTCGCACATCATACGACGGAACACATTTCAAATATATAGTTCCAAACACGTGTTTATAAAGCAGGATGTTGTGCCCGGATATGAGCTTGATTGACAACGTAACGAACACAGTTACATACATGACGAATTATCCAAATGGAAATTTCGCAGCTCTATTATTTTACATTTCTAATATATCGGCAATGTATTTTAAGAGCAAATATAAAACTGCACGTTTTATTACATAACCTTATGTTTTGTAGGTGTAATCCGGCCGGGTCGTAATTAGCGCGTGTAGTGGCTAGCTGGGCGTGGCGGGACTTACCGACACAGCGGTGTTGGCGCAGGAACACTAGAGCGATGTCAGTGGCGCATGGCGCACAACGACGTCCTAGCTGCGACTGTTCTCTCCGCCCTGTCCTTGTCCCTCCGCCACCACACCCACCTCTTGTAGCTGGCTGCGCGCGCACCGCCCTCCCTACCTCCCACTCGCTCGCTATATCGTCGCTCTAGTACCAATTGTTGTTATTTATTTAAGGCTCCTCCACAATAGACGTGGTTAAAACAACATAACACCCGGAGTTGTCTGCACACAGTTGGCATAAAAGTACAGGAAGAAAATTTGTCTGACTAATCAGAAAATATTTGAGGAAGAAAAAATTTGTTACTGCACAAATTTTCTTGCTGCTTAATTCAAATGACAATTCGCAATCTTATTGGCCGGTGAGAAAAACCTGCCGCAAAATTCTAGAGTTGATCATTTTTAATGCGGTGCGGAGAAAGTTACGGTACACAAGTTATGCCAAGTACACTATAGGTTGTGAACATCACAGTTTGTGTCGCAGGTGTTCACTTTCTTATGCTATATTTTATTCGCACCATGTCTTTTGTTTGGTACTAGGAATTGAAAAAATACATAATACAATCACCGTATGAAAAAATAATAATAATATATATCATTTTCGGTTGTACAAGTTGTACCATGGACATACAGCCACTGCTTTATTACACAGTGTCTTAGTGTGAGCTATGGGAGTGATTTTGGTCAGCGCTCAACATAGTGGTCTTTAGCGCTGGTAGGGGTGACATGAGGTGAAAATGGAGCAACACCGGAATGAAGGGGCAGGGGAAACAGGAGATCCCTGAGAAAACCTGCTGACCAACGGCATCGTCCAGTGTGATTCCCACGTGCTAAAATACGGGGACCGACCACGTCGGGAATCTAACCCGGATCGCCTTGGTGGGAGGCGAGTGATCTGACCACTCGGCCAATGCTGCCCCATAGTGTATTAGAACATACACATTGTTCCCTAAATTATCCAAATATAAGATGTCTACATGTATAAACTATAAATACAATCTGTTATAAATACATTCAGTACTCACTCGCATTACACCTTCTAGCTAGTCTGCTGTGTGCCATTCATGCGTGGAAAACAGAATGATTGTTAAAACTGTACATGTTGCCTTTTAGAGTGGCCACTATTGTTCTTTGCTTGAAGGTAGTGTGTTCTAACAACGCAGTTTGTAGCTGCAAATGAATTTATGAGGCGTTTTGTCAGCATTTTGGTACTTCATGCATACTTTCAGAATGCCAGCTTCAGAATATGTGTTTTATGTCATATAATCAGTGAGAATTCTTTTTTAATATAGTTTCTGTACCAGTAGTTCACCATATGTAAAAGACTGCTAAAGCACCCATTTTCACTATTTTATCAGCAAGAAAACAATATTTAAAGATAATGTACTGGAGGACATGAAATGGATGTTCACACATGTAACTGACAATTTTTGAATGCTATTTGTAAGCATACGTTGCTCATGCATGTCTGGCAGTTTACACTATTGTGGAATTAATTTTCTGCTGTGCGTTCCATGTGAGGAGATTTATCTCAATTTTCAGCCTGATATTGTAAAGTACTGTATACTTGTTTATTTCAAACTGTTATACCTTCACTATATTTCTTGATTTTTAACTAGTGACCTTTCGTACGAAGCAAGTTATATTTTTTCCAGTGGATGGTCACGGATATAGAATAAGAAATAGTATTCAAGCAATGCTAACTGTGTACGATGCGCAGGGCTATGCGCTCTGCTTTTATTCCAAAATGGCTAGTATTAATACACCTAAGGAAAAGTCTTTCTACTCAGGGATATCATGAAATTATCATTTGAGTGTGTTTTATTTACTTCTAAAGTAATTACAGTAAATAAAGTGAAAATTTACAAATTTGTATCAATATTATGAACTTTTCCTGGCAAAGATAAAAAATCACAACTTGATGCATTAGGCTTTAATACATTGTAACTACAGAATGGTCTCACAGCTTTCAATTGAACAAATAGAACATTTAGGCATTCGAGCGACTCCAACTCGCCCTACACTATTCTTTATATCTCTAAGCACATGGTCCTCCTTTCAAAAATATCAGTTCCTATCTTTTTCCCCCCAATATATTTTCGTACACTTAACGACGCTGCAGTACAAATGTAAGGTTGGGACTGATAAAAAACTATAAATGATTCTTTTTTAAATGGAACACTTGTGCTATGAGTTAATTCTATAGTGTTAAAAATGTACTGTCTTGGCAACTAGATTGAAACGGGATGGACGACTGGATAAATCAAATAAAAAATGTAATTGCCTAATTTGTTGCACAAATGTGTGTGCAAGCTGTAGTTAAGAGTGTAAAATGTTTGTGTTGACAGGTGCTGGTGTCTCCCGTGTTAGCCGGCCTGGCTGTTGGTATAGGAGTCCCAATATTGTTGTTCTACGTGTACGGAGTGGTACCAGTGTCTCTGTGTCGCTCTGGTGGCTGTGGTGTGTCCACGTCTGGCGCTGGGGTGCGCTTCGAGTTTGATGACGAGAATGACTTGCTGGGAGTCCTGGGCGCTAGAAACACCGGTAACTACATTACGTGTTCAACTATGTGTTGTTAACTTGTTATGGAGCTCGCTTATCTTTGATGCCTAGTCCAGTGCCATATGATGTACGAATTACTTATTACAAGGGTCAGATACATAAATTTAAGTTTATAAATTGTTATTTGAAATCTACAGGTATTCCGAAGTAACACAAAAACATACCCAAGTATTCTTAAGCATGTTCCATTTAAAGATATCTCTGGCAATAACATATTTATGTTTCAGAGTAGTTTTAGCCAAGTTAACTCATTCATTCAAAGTAGTTCAATATTTACACATCAGAATTCATTGTAGTAAAGAGCCACAGTATGTTGTGTACATACAGTAGTTACGATACTACATCACAGATGGCGCAACATTAATCGACGACGTACGTATTTCACTTACGTGTCTTGAAAAAGATACAATGCAAGAACATCCCATTTTTGCTTCTGTAAAAATATTCGTTTCATAGTTATATATATTTATACTTCTTTCGTCGAACTTGTACACAGATGATTTGCACAGCTCTACACAAATAACACTACTTTGGTAAATAACCTATTACTTAAACTTACTAAAGAACTGTCTTGTTGTAGCTAGGAAGTAGTCATTTCATACTTACTGCTGAAAAACTGTTAACTTTTTGTTTTCTGGCTGTTATGCCACCTTATTATTTTTAGTTGACGTTTGTTGTACATAGTTTTTATAGTCCTTTTCCTTACATTTAGTGAATAAAATTGCATGATACTCACAACTCACTGCATTACATTTTTGCTAGTAGAAAATTGCCATTGTGCATTTCTGTAATAATGTATACTAGTTTTTTTGTGTCTATTGAAATCATTTCCAATATTACTCTCTGAATGTTGTCCATTGGGAGTCATCACAACAAAAAATATATTTTAAGTACCGGTACCAACCTATGTACATACATACTTTTGTTTTTAATTTTTATTTTTTCTTGCATAATGAGTATTGTACGTAAAAAAATTTTTAGTATTTAGAAATATATGCACGGGAAAAAAAAGTAAATTACTCCAACATTTTTTAGTGTTTCGAATCTCAAATATAAACATGTAGGAAACCATAATTATTTTTGATAACATCCAAGTTAAGAAATTATATGTTATGTATAAAATCACATTTTGTGTGAGTGTATGTAGATACACACACACGCATTGCTGTTGTTAAATATTGGATCAGGAAAGGGTTAAGGCATCGTTCGATCATCCAAAAGATATTTCTTATGGAGTACATCCTCGAGTATATCAGTCATGGCAGTCTTAAATATACTGTAGGTTAGGGTTTGGAATTATACGAGACATTTTACAAACCAAATTGACATCTTTTTATAATCCTAGTTTTGAATTTTGCCTACTAGTTGTGTGCAAAACACAAATTATCAAACTGCTGTTATGTTAGTTTCATCTAGTACTTTTTGTTAAATTTACAAGTTCGTGCGTGAGGATGGATTACAATATTTATGTTGCACTGTATGTGATAACAATTCACCTTAACAAATTCGTCTCATATGACGTTACTGTGCAATGCAAATAAACAGTCTGTAGGTTATGTTTTCTTCAAGTTTTTTCTGAGTTTCACTTGTCCTTTACCTAAATATTTCCTCACAAAACTATGCAGTTGGCTGTAAATGTGTTGAGTCTTGTTGATGTGCAATGTTGTTTTAATCATTCTTGTTGGAAGATTTCAAAGTAGTATACAAATATGCATGAACACTCAGTACTGTAGTTACAGGCATTTTGATATATCACAGTTATAAAGTTGATCTTGAATTCTCAACAGGCTACAAATATTCTTACGTACTAATAAATGTTCAACAGCTTCAGTTTTTGTCAAGTGAATGTTGTTTTACTGGGCTAAGAGTGTTGCGTTGTGCTCCCTTGAAGAAAATAAAATCTGAAGTTTTAAGGGATGCAATTTAGTTTTATATTGAACAGTGCTAAAATATTTACTGTGGGCTACAAAACAATCTGGTGCTATTGTCTTTTAAACAAGGTAGACAGACTGCCAAATATGTTACAGGAATACAATAGTTTAAAATCTAGTGGTGAGCATTGTGGGCTTGGTTGCTGTATTACCACCATGATTGATGATGTGGTCGATGTGCAGACGCAGTGTCCATGGATGCGGTGAGCCACCGGGGCGCCAACCCCTCTATAGGCGAGGTGTCATTGTCACTGGGCAGTGGCAGCCAGTTGGAGCGACTTGGCCGAGAGAACGACAGAGAGTCGGCTAGTAATGTGGCCTTGGCCGGGGCGAGCATCGCTGGCAGCATCACGTCCAGTGTCGTTCCTGGAGGACAGAGGTTCACTATCTTCTCTCTCTCTCGCTCTCTCTCTCTCTCTCTCTCTCTCTGTAGTATTTCATGTCACTTTCAAGCAGGAATACATTTAAGGATTGGCATTAGTCGCCTCATTGAATTTTGTGTTTATTTATTGTTTCCTTTTTTGAAATTTTAAGAAGAAAAGTGTTTAATGCCTGACTATACAGAAAATTGGATCTACCTTGTGCTACAGACCAGGCATAACGATTGAGCTGGTGAAGTATAATTGGGTCACAATCGGTTCAGCAAATTATGAATATAAAAACATGGCTACAATGATTGTGGGGTCATTGTACGTCAACTGCTGAATCTCAATTGTATGTACTGTAGCCCCTATAAATAGAAATTGCAATATATTCACAGACTGAAAATTTTTTCTTAAAATTAAAAAAAAAAAAATAAAAAGGAAAAATAAAATAATCAACTGTAGCTAGTGAAGCTGAGCGTTAAGTTCAGATCAATAATCATATCACTGTGTTAGTTGTGATCAATTAATATGTCAATAATGTTCAAATACTATGATACAGAATTACCTGTGTGTGTGGTTGTGTTAACCTTTATAGATCTGTACTATTCATGTGGTGGTATAGACTTAAGGGCGTTCAAGTGGGGAAAAATTCATAATTTTATATTTGTATAAAATAGTGTTAGTTTTGTAGACATTACTGAAGAGTACATTTACTTCTAACGAAAAAAAATTAGCTCAGCCAGTTTTCCCGTAATGTCACTTCAAAGTCAAAATTTGCATAATTTTACTTCATACAAAACTTGAAAACCAGTAAATATAATGAAATGGAAAAAATCTCATCAAAACTACACGTCACCATCCACGGCTTGAAGCATATACAAAACCATTATAAAATAGTTTTGTGTTTAAAATAAATTTCTAAAAGTACCAAAAAAAATTTCAAATTTTGAAATTTTTTATTTCACATAAATATTTTTGTAACGGGTTTTTAATGCTACAAGCCATAGACCAGGACATGTGGTTTTGATGTGATTTTTTTCATTTCATTATGTTATCTGGTTTTCAAGTTTTGTATGAAGTAAAAACACGCAAATTTTGACTTTGAAGTGCCATTACGGGAAAACTATATGAGCTAATTTTTTTCCGTTAGAAGTATGTGTACTCTCAAGTA
>PNEQ01003198.1:19504-61908 GCA_003012365.1 Medauroidea extradentata | reverse complement strand
TTCTTTGGGGATTTGTTAAAGATAAAGTGTATGCAACACGTGTACCTGATGTTAGGACATTGGCTCAACGCATAACAGAGGCTGTCGCTTCTGTTTCAGAAGATATGTTGAAGAAAACGTGGCAAGAAATTGAATATCACCTTGATGTTCTACGGGCCACCAACGGTGCACATGTAGAAGTTGCCTAATATGGCAAAAAAAACTTTATGAGTTGCACATAATGTTCGTCCAAACCGCAGTTTGCTAGCATTTGTAGTTTTCTAGTTATGAATTTTTGTAATGAGGGAAAGACTTTATGGACACCCTGTATAATAAACCCATTTTTTCAAAATCACGAAAAATTTACAGTGCGCGACGTAACTTGCCCACTGTGTGCAGACCAAAATAAAAACAATACTTAACCCAGACGTATTAATTCGACTTCTCTGCTCACCAGAAAATAAAAATAAACCACAGAAATATAAACACAACTTCTTGTCGGCAAGGAAAATGAGTTGCGTGAATGTAACGCGACATATTTTTGGTGTCGGGCGTAGTAAAGTGTTGAATGTAGCAACGGTAATTTTTTAGCGCACGGTAATATATTTTCAGCGTTTTGTTATGCAAAATCACGGTAAAATAAAACTTAGTAATATTTTTACTGTACGGCATCTTTATTTTTGATTAAATAATATACAAAGTGCTTAAACATTTCCTACAATTACTTAATCAAAACCGTAAATAAATCATAATCCAATATAATCGCGCACAAAGGTCGTCAATAACCAATCCAGTCAGTTCCAAATAAAATCCAAAGTCGAAATCCAATAAAACAAAGCCAAGAAACGTATGCAATATCACACGATGTATCCAAAACCCAAGCTACGCGCGAACTGTGTAAACACACAATGGCAAGGCGACGCACGAGACAAACAAAGGGTTTTTTTGTGTCGTCCTCTCATTTGCTGACCTTGCTCGGAATCACAAAGGAGGGTATAAGGGCTGAAGAGGAAAACCGAGCTGCTTGGCTATCACTGTTGCTACGCACGCAGTCGATGTACAGAACAAGCTATAGGCTGTTTTCACGGTAAAGTGAACACTTTTCAAAACCATTTCCATGAGAACAGTAATTAATAAATATATTTTGTACTGGTCGCGGACATAAAATTTTAGTTGAGTTTAAAATATACGCTATGTCTAATATAAAAACGGAAATGTTTATCATAAATAGGCGACGGAAGAATGCAAATCGGCCGAGAGAAAACAGTAACTAGGCGCTCAAAAGTGTTCATTTTACCGTGAACAACCTTTACGCGTAGGCCGTAGACAGTGCGCGTGGTGTGAGTAGGAGCAGAAACGGAGAGGGAGAAAGAGGACGGAAGAGAGATGCGTCATCACATTACCTGCTTATCTTCGGTGTTGTGTGCACGGTCTAACTTACCAGGCGTGCGGCCTACCTATCCAGGCGCATGGCGCAAATGTATTTCGGCAGACCTTTTTAGAGTTTTTCGCCGATTTTTTTCTTTAATAGCTGCGACTTATTTATTAACGGACACCACCTCTATTATTATTGCACGCTTACAGACATATTTTAAAACATATTTCCTACTTGAAATAGTATTTTTAATAAATGCACTTTTCGATTTTAATTTTTAAATTTTTTTGAAGGTGATTGAGAATATTGTCGTAGTTACGTTGTTGTCGTAGTTGCCGATGTCGTAGTAGCGGGGTTTGACTGTATTACTAAATCCATCACACTAAACATTTTGCAAAAGTTTTCACCAACGAGATTTACATTCACTAGTTAAATTTTGCTCCAAAAATTCAGAATGTTAAAAGGCATTTAAATTGCTTATCCAATTTATCAAGCTTTCTGTAAATATTTCAGATACATGCCTTGTTCACAGAATACAGTTTAAATTAAGGAACTGTCATAAGTACTATAATTACAATCAGAACGATACCAGATGCTGATGAAAATTTTTAACTACTCCACTTACATGTATGTACTCATAATTAATAGAGATCAAGCTTATTATGTGGGTATGTTCATTACTAGCAGGTAAGAATTTCTATGTTAAATGTGGATATTTTTCAAATTAGTTATCCAGCACTGAAGCCAGACAAACATAACAAACAAGAACAGCAAGACATGCAAGCCAAAAACCAACCATGTCAAGTAGCAAATATTAAGTACTAACACTAAACTTAGCTACAGGCATAAAAAGTGCACTGTGCAGTGTGTAGGGTAACAATTCAGTAACCTGACTTCATTATGTCCAAAACACAAGAATTACATTAACAGTGTGATTAAAAAAAATAAATAAATAAAAAAAAACTTTTACGTCAACCTTCAAGATGATACACTAGATTTATGTAGTACAGTACATTCTGCATTATTAAATGTGTACATTTGTGAGAGTGTAGATGTGCACACATGCATGTGTCTGCATGTAAATGCATGCATCCATGTGTCTGCATATGCATGTACATGCAGCTTTGTCTCAAAATGCTATTACTGTATCTTGTAGAGTCTTATTTTCAGGTAAAGTGTACACGTTGCAGGAGATTATAATGAAGCTCAGTACTAAGTGCTAATACCTATTTACTCATTCTCAACAATGAAGATATCTAAAAAGTATTCACACAAATGTTTCACATCAAAAATATTCATATTAAATACTTAGTTAAATTTATAAATTTAATTCTATTGAAAACACGTAAACGTTATTTGTTAATAAAATACGTAAATAAAATTTTTTATAGTAGTACTAAGTTTAAAATTTATATTATTAAATCATTATTAAAATTTTTGCCAAAGCTATGCAAAATATAAAGCTGATGCTAATTACAGAAACTTGAATATGCACACACAAAGACTAAGGCATAAAACAGTAATATGTATAACTAATGTAAAGTGAATTACTTTATGCACTAGAATTAAAACGGTAATCAAAATCACAAAAATAAAAAAAAAAGTTCCAGACAAATTTTAGCTTATAGCCAAACTAAAATATGTAGAAGAAAACCATTTAAACATGGGAAATTTTCTTTTTCCCCAACCAATGAACTACATTCCCAATTGTCTAGATAACCTCATAGATCTGAGCTAGGCAGCCGATGACTGCAAAAGTACTCTGTTCTTACAAAACTGTCTAACCTCCACTAGCTCTCAGTAAGAGCCTACACTACACAGATATCTAAGTTTTGTTAGAGGGGTCCCTGCACAACTACCTACACTGCCTCCAAAGGTCCAGTCTGAGTAGTGTGTGTCACACTCAATTCCTTAACCAGTCCCTTTTCCAAGTTTCTGCTGTATGCAAACACAACACATCTCAATTTCACGCAGGGTTATCAGATCAATAAACAGATCTGCACATACTGTACATAAACCGCCAGGACACGATTCTATCAGTGAAAGTTGCAAACAATTCAGGAACTACTTTTCTTAAATCAGAATTTTTTAACAACAGTATCTTTTTTTTAATAAAAAAAAAAAACCAGGTGCAATTCTATATTTTTATTTTTTGTAATTTTTTTTGCCATTTTATTAAATGGTTTATTTATATAGCTTCCAACCTATAGCACCAACTGTCGAATGTATCAATGAATCTTTCATAACCTCAATGCAAATAGGTATTTCCCTGAATAATTCTATGCACATTAATTTAAAAAAACTGAAAACTGCTCTTGTGTTCTCTGCAAGTTTTATTGTTGTCTGATTCGAGTTTAATTTTAGATATTGCCACAGCAGGTGTTGGCCAAGTGGTTAACTTTTGTTTGTGAACATAAAACACAATTTTTAATTCAGAAAAATTCAAAATCTAACTTAAACAAGATACAAATCAGTTAATTAACAACCATTAAGTAACAATTACGTATTACTTTAGCCTACAAATTCACAAGAGCATTTATAAAAAAAATTGTGATTATACCATTCATAATTACAGATAAGAAATAATTTTTCTGTACTGCATGTGTCCTCCATTTGTGTGGGGGCACACTTAATATACCATAACCTGATTATTTGGACACACATTTCACAGTCACTTGCATTTAAAATGTTGTATTTAATTATATAAGATATTTTGATTTCAGGAAAGACAATGATCTATTGAGAGGAAATAACCAACAATCTAATGTGACCCATATCAATAGGCAACCATTATGATAAAAAATTACTATATTTTGATGTTGAAAAATAAACGTGACACTTATGGGAAGACGACACTTTTGAAAGTAAATACAACAGCTAAACCAATGGTACATTTCAATATTGTTTGTAATAAATAATATGAAAAATATCTCAAGTCTATTCACTATGTTTTAAGAAACGCTTACTTGTCTATGTTTGTTTGGTTCCATTAATTATTGTATTTCCAATGCTCTCTTGGGAAAACTACAATAGAACTAATACATGACACAGAGGAAGCACTCAAAACAATTAGAGGTCCTAGTTCAACTATACTTTATTTTTAAGTTTATAATCTATTTAATGATAGTGAAAATTAATGCTACAGACTGACTGTCAAATATCCATTTTAATAAAATGGAACAAATACAAACTAGAATCGTAATATTTTTCCAATCATTCCTTTAACTACAACTATCAGGTTTACATGGGATTAACTACTGTACCTACTTATTTAACTCAACAACCTGAAATAAGGTACCGTATTGTAACACTGAAGTGTAACTTTGATATGTATTCATAAAGTTTATGGCAAAGTGTATACTAAAAACAGTGAAATGTAGCAAAAAATGTAGTGATTTGGACATACTCAAATATCTGTTTTTAGCCAGGTTTCATAGGGATGTTACTTTACTACTGTGCACTTAACTTACAGTATTTAGGAAAAAAACATGTCACTATTCTATGTCTATGCCATCAGCACAACCAAAACAGCACATAGCACACTGACACTAACATCACAAGAAGGTAAAAACACAACAGTCATGGCACAGACAACTAGATTACTAATTGCAAACTCACATCCGAAGGTCGCCTGAATGAATCGAACGACCGCTCTGAGCACACGCTGGATGTCTCACTGTCATCAGAGTGGTCATCAAATGGCCGGAACCCTTTGCGTCCACTGTTCGTTAACCGAGAGAAGTCTCCACTGTCCATTGTGTCAAAATTCTAGACGAAACACAAAATATACTAATAAAGAAAACTCAGTATTCTTTAACATATCTTGCAACTGAGTTCAACTCACAAATTTCAATACAAATCAAGCTAGCAAAAACTGCTCTCTAGAATAGACTTTTTATTGCATGTACATTTAAGTTACGATATCAAATATTAGTAAATAATAAGTATATCCTTGGTAGGGAAAAAACTTAAAACAAACAGATATAATAATCAAATCAATTCAAAATTATTATTTCAAGTTAAAAATACAATTGAATGCAATTAACTCAAATTACAACTAAACATTTTTACTCGCCATTATAATGAGATGAAAATATTTATGTCAGAGTGTTTAGTGTGTGATCCCACATTTCAATTCATAGTATGTAGTACTTTGAATATCATTTTAAGGTAAAACGAGTATTAAAGCCTTACAGCAGACTTCAAGAAACACACTGAAATTTAATTTTGTGTTAACTATTTTTTAAGAGGACTTGAAACCAATCTTTAAGTTAAAATGAATATATTTATTTTAAAAAAATTGTTTACATTATTTTAAAAATACTATCTTCAATAAGCTGCCTTTAAGTTACTCGTCAAAACCTGGGGAAAAGAATGTTCACACCACTTGAATGACCATAAGAGAGGATGTGCTCACCAGAGCATCAGCCAGGGCGGACTCTGCTTCTCGACTCTGTTGGAGTATCTTCTGAGCCATGACCGGGCGAGTGGCCTGGGGTGGTCTGTCTGGAGTGGTGATTCCATGCACAGGTCGACTCCTGCCAGTAAAATTACCAGTTAGTACAGATTATTGTGCCAATCAAGTAAACTGACAATAACGACAAAATTTATTATCTGGGAAAAAAGACTTTTACAAAATGAAGTGAGCCAAAGAACATTGGCCACTAATTATGTAATAAGTTTATATGTTAAGAAATCTATAATAAAGGGCATTCAGATTAAACATCAAGGAGACGAAAAAAAAAAAAAAGAGCAAACACAGGACTTTATATGTTAAATTTTACTCTGCAGTGCTCAATAATTTTTAATGAAATCGCTTTTGGACGAAAACCACTTTCTATACTGAGAAGAGACTATTGCTTCAGAAATAAAAACATAGAAAAAATTTAAGAAGTGATATTTTCAAGTTTTTCTAGGGGAGAAAATTTTTATTTGTTCATACTTCAGTGTTTTGAAAATCAGTCTAAATGATCCTACAACATTGTGGGTTGCACAGGGATGAACAAAAATGTCAGTGGTGGCATATAAGTACGTTCAAGAAGTACTGAACCACTCCAATCTAATTTAACTTTTATATCCCTATTCTTATTAGCGCTAGGGTTTTCAGGTAGGCAACACCCTTAACAATACTAGCACTTTTACTTCAGAAAATAATTAAGTGGTCTTGCCAGCTCCCCCCCCCTTTTTTTTTTGTAAAAAAGTTGTAGAATGTTGATGTGATTTTCCAGAACTGTCTACAAAAATCAGTTACTTTATCTCTAAGCCTGCATTTTAAGTATTATGCACAAGGCAGTCCCTATTCAATTACCCAAGTCTACTTGCACTTACAGTATGTATGTATTTTGCGATTTAATACATAATGTATTAAGTACAGTATTCATTATGCGTACAAGTAAACTAATGATGTATGACACATCATTATGATCTTTCTCACAGAACAATTCCTTTATTGTACAATTCATTATCTTGTAACTAAAAACACACACCGAATAAAGTAAACTATGACAAATTTACTTTTACAACTGTGCATGAACACATTTTTTCTGTTAAATAACTGTCAGTACTGTAGCAAAAATTATTGAAATTTGAAAATACAGTATTTACAACAGCTAAAAACTGATTAAGTTTTTCTACTTACACAAGTATGTAAAAGTTTAAATTACCTTAGCTTGGAACCAAAAGATCGGTCGTGCATGCCTCCAAAACGGTTGGGACTTGGCTCTCGACTCGTCTCCCTTGAGGTACCGGTGGATCGCGGAATTCCGGATAACCTTCGCGGCCGCCCCACAACATGCGATACCTCTGCTGCTGGCTCCCGGCTGGAGTACGTAGCATAGCTCAGGCGTGATGAAGGCGACCCAGACCGACTGCTTGCTGCTCACAAAACAACATTTATTCTGTCACACTCCCTCACACTACAACCACGCTCCATACTTGTTTCTCCATACTTGTTTCACTTTCCATATGGAAAATTATTAATGCTAACTGTCCTGCTCAACAGTTTGAATTTTTTCAATGGTTACAAGACAATAACACACTAGTTTGTAAAACAGTGAAGGAACCTTATTTCTAGCCCCTAACCTACTGTTACGTAACAATGGATGCTAACAACCCTGTGGTGAGAATAATTGGAAAAAAAAAAAAAAAAAAAAAAAAAAAAAAAAAAAAAAAAAAAAAAAAAAAAAAGGCATTAGTAGTTGATTTTTAATACTCACTCTATACTGAATACTCATCCACTGCAATAATTAAACTGAATTATAAGCAAACTTCTTACTATGGTAATAGTTATCTCTGGCCCATAACTATTCTATTACATTTATATTATTTACATTATTCTATTAAGTGCCAGCTAATGTGATGTCATCCAAGAAATACATAACTTTGTCAGCTGTAATATCCAAGCAATGCTAGTGTATGTAGAAGGAATATTTACGTTACACACTGTAGTTAAAATTTGTTCATAATTTACCTAATTTTTATTATTCACTCTGATGATACATTTCTGTATAATTACTGTGCATAACGAGAAGTTTTTTTAAGAACCGACGATAGCAGAATAACTTAGAATTTAACACAGTTTCCAACTACTACATGCAACTACTAATTATTTACTAGTGCTTTAGAAACAAGCGGTATACAAAAAAAGTATCACTATTCTGGTTTGAATATTGGGTTCGTTGAGATCAGCAATAAAAGAGTTACAGTAAAAGTTACGGTACAGTCAGCCTCAAATAAAAATTTTAGTTTCTGATAGTTTTAAGGGTAAATTTCCGTTGGAAAATATTTCTTATCTTGACATACTGAGCTGTTTGAGAGCCAGCTGAGCGTGTTTGTGCAGAATTTACCTGTGGCAGAGAAAAACACTGCTGTTTCCATTAAAGAAGCTATACAGATATTCTGCTTGCATACATAATGTGTTCTTGAAAGAGTGTGTCAAGTTGAATGTATGGACATTGAATTATAAATTTACATGTTACACAAAGGGTCCCATTCCAAAAAAAAGACACTAAAGGACCTTCAAACAAATTAATTGGAATTAAAAGTTAATTTTATGTTATTGAGCTATAGGTCATTTGGAATAAAGTGAGCACTAAAGATTTAACCAAAAAATCACTAGCAGTTACTGCATGTCTGCCCTTATTGTGTGGCTTCCCCCCCCCCTTGACTTCTGGTATCTGAGCGTAGCCGAACGATTAGCTGTGACTTGGCCTTGTGTGACGTCGTTCTCTGACGTAGCCCGCCCCTCCTCTCTAGACCTTCGGCCGTCTTCGGCGGACGTCGTGCTCCCCTCCCCGCCTCCCTTCTCTCTCCCTCCTTCCCGGTGTGAGCCGGTCCCTCGCGGCCGGAGAGGAGTTCAGTTAGTAGTGAGCTCTCGTGTGGGTCACCTGTGCTTGCTCGCACCCGCGGCTGCACATCCTCGTTGACTGGTAAGTGTTGTTTTCAGTTCGCGTTTGCTTCATTTACTTTTCTTTCGTGACCAGTCTTTCCCTACACTGTCCTCAGGGATGTGTCGTCGCGGTCGGGAGGCAAGTATGGGGCGAACGATAGGCTCGTGCCCAATTGCTTAATTTGTGCCTGTTAATTGCGGCATTGACCGTTTCTGTTAGTGTATTGGTGTTTTTGATGCCTGTGAGACTTTTTCTTGTCACATTTGTATTACTGGTATAACAGTTATTGCCTTCGGATTTTGTACTGATTAAGCCTGGTGTTGGCTATGTTAACTTATGTAGCCGGATTATTTCTGTCAATATATTTTGTGCATTTTATTGGGACTGTCAGTTTAATTGCCGTAGCGAGTTGAACCCTTCCCCAGTGTTCATGTTGTGTGCGTTTGACTGCTGAATATGTGTTCACCAAATCGAGCAGAGGTTAGGGTGAGTGCTCAGGTGTGGGATTGTTCCCCCATGTATTAACGGCCGTGTGTTTACACGTGTCTGTATAGAGATTACAGCACAATTGTTTGTATGGTTGGTAGCGAATCATTGCATGTAGGTCCGTGTATTTTCTTTATTTCAATACAGCATTAGTGAAAGCACATAAAATGTAATCGACCTCTCTGTATACCATAAGCTTTAAAACATTTATTTATGCTCTTATTGACATACCTACTGACTGTGTAATTTTACTTGATTAGCGCCATCACAAAGTGATGCAACCGCCCGCTGAATTCAAAACAGCCGTTGACACACTGCCGCTAACGCTCGCGCCACCTGACGTAGTTCAAAATTCCTCTGAAAGGTGGCATCAGAGTTAGGTTTTCACCGCTTCAGCTTCACTCGCTTGAAAGCGAGTTGAATCAGAACATTTCTTTTTTTCTGTTCCACCATTAAGGAAACATGTTTTTTATTGTTTTTGTAAATTGCGTCGTCGTCGTTCATGGCAGTATTCTGAACGGAACTTGAATTCTTGAATTGCGTGTGTCGTGTGTGATTATAGTGGCGGTTTCGAATTACAAATCAATATACTGTGCATGCATTTACGAGATTCGTAACGGTAATAGCGCCATTAGAGAAGACACAGAGAAACCAGTGTTATAAGAAGTTTACTTGCAGGTATGTTTAACTAAGATTACTACTGAGTATAGCATATATTCAGCACCCGGCATTTAATGAGTAGATGTTGCAGTAGTGTAATGTAAATGTAAACATTGCACGAGCCTATGTCAATAAAAGCACATGGCAATGTTTATTTTTACATGCAGCGGAATGATATAAACTGCCAGAATATAGAAAAAAATCAGGGCTTTTTTGAGTGCTCACCTATACATGTACATTTATTATTTGAATAATTATTTCATACATACATAATAAACAATGATTTCAACACTGCTGGTAGCCTCAAAACGATGGTCCATTTTCAGAAAATCATGCGTGTTCAGTAGTGCTGACTGTATAAAAAACAATATTTCAATTTTTTTTTTTAGTCAGCTAATGTTTGAAAGTCTGAATCTACCGTACGAAAGTAGAACAATAGGTTTCCATGACTGATGTATGAAAGTTAATGTATAAAACAATTAAAGTATAGGAAAACCTATATACAGGACTGACAACACAACTATCGAAAAATAAAATTCTTGTGCAAGACAGACTATGAAAGTGTTACAGTTATAGTGCAATGTTCTCATGAACAATGTACAGTTTTATAATTGCACAGTGTTCATCCTGAATGCAACGGCAAACAAATGAATTTGTTATTAACTACTGTACATACAATAGCTTTACTAAATAATTGCTCAAAGAAGCAAATCATTAAAATAAATACAACTGACAAAATTAGTTGGCCAACATCCAATAAACAAAGACAAATACCTGTATAAACTAAATACAGTGGAACCGTTACCCCTAGTTTCTCAGAGTATTAACAAAAAATTTCAATACATGCAGACATTCAACGGATGTGGTCTTGAATTTGAGAAAAATAGGAAATTGGATCCCAATGTGTTCTATAGACGCGAACATTCAATACACCTGGGTTCAGTACAAAGAGGTTCGACTATACAGCAGACGTTCAGTTTTATGACCACGACCCCCTATTTACACTGCTACTGCTATACTGTGGTGCTTTGTTTAAGCCTCAACGAGGGAAAATACCATAAAACTGTCTCCCAGTTTTGCTGAAAATAGTTTCTACTATGTACTGTAGTGTGATTTTTTGTAGAAAAAAAAATGCAGTTACAGCTAATTATATGATTAGTGAAAATTCCCTTAAAATACAATGTTATTACAAATGATCTTTCAGATCACAAAAATTCATAACTCAGGTCCTATAGAATGCAGGTACAGTACTTGAATTTTGTATCAACAGAAAGAGAAACCCAAAGTTTTTTTTTTTTTTTTATATATATATTTTTAATGTGCTCAATTTGAGAGCCTATTGTTATACGGCATACGTCGAGTCTGTGGTCCAACTCCTGCAAGACACATTATAAAATTGGACGATCCACTAATGCAACAGTCTCGGTGATGCAAACACGAAGATCCTGAATTGTCAGTGCTAAAGGTGGTGAATACATATGTTGTTTCACAAATCCCCTGGGGAAAAAAAACACAGGGTGTGAGATCAGAGGAATGTGGAGGCCATTGCAAACTTTCATTATTGGCAGGGAGTCACCTATACAGTTCATGGCCGACACCCAGGCGACAATGGGGTCGGGCCCCATTATGTTGAAAATAGAAGACCTTGCACGTCCTGTTCCAACTGTGGAAGAAGCCAAGTCTGTAACGTTTGCAGATACGAAATCTTCGTAATTGGGTTCTCTTCGAAAAAAAAAAAAAATGGCTGCACACATTTTCATGGTTGATGGCGTAAAACACATTAAGCTTGTGGGAGTTGCACACATGCTCCACATAACCTTTAAGATTTTACATAGCCCAGACCCTGATATTGTGTTTGTGCACGTTGCCCGACAGGTGACCGGTAGCTTCATTACTGAACACCAATGATTCCACGAAACCATCAATTTCCATCACAGTTTGCATGTTCTCACAGAAACACAGTCACTTGACTTTGTTGTCCAGTTTCAGGACCTGCCAACAATTGCAGACCATAAGGATGGAAGCACAAACGTTTGCGCACAATCTTCCACACAGTTGGCTGCAGAATTTCTTGTTCTCTGCTGGCTTTTGAAGTCGATTCCTGGGCATTGCACACAACTCTCTCTCTCACAAGTTCCACAGTTGCGTCACTTACTAACGGACGGACTGATGGCCAGTTGACTTCCGCTTGCACAAGCATCCCCTTGCTTTATAGTCAGTGTACCACTTAGAGATAGTGGGTCCACTAGGTGTATTTTCACCAAACTTTCTTCCCAAATTTCATTGCACAGTGATAACAGACTTGCAAATGTGAAAATTTAGCACACAAAAAAACTTCCGGTCTTCATCTGGAGCCATTTTCTCCTATCGCCTCAGTGGCAAGATTGATAACTATATGAGGCTGTACTAACAGTTAAAAAAAACTAAGTTTTCTTTCTATTGTTGCCAGATTCAAATGTCTGCGCTGTAGAAAACTTCAGTTATGAATTTTTGTAATCGGAAAGATCACTTGTATTAACACTGTACACTAATTAGTTAAAACCATTGATATATTTATCTTGAAAAAATAGTCTACATAATAAAAACTATTTTCAACAAGACTGTAAAAACTTATGTATGATACCGGTTTTGTTTTAGCATTAAAAAAATTATTACAGCAAAGACAATGGAAAAAAGAATACATACAGTTTTATGTTTGGTGGTTTTTACTTAAACTTATGACTTTTTTTCTGACACCATCTTAAGTCCCAAACATAATTTTATAGATTGGTTGCAAACACTCTTTCAATTTAAGGACATGTTTGCAGTCCCTTGCAAATTGTTACAGTTAATGACTTTTATGTAGAAATGTGTCCACTAAATGGAATTACTTATGCTGGTAAGAGAACAGATAACTCAAAGGCATAAACTGGAATAATGTCCAATGCTGCCTTGAGAGAGAAAAAAAAGAAGCACAACATGAAGCAGCAGTAGCCAAAAGCAACCACCACCCCATCCACTTAGTGTGGACAAAATAAAATCATGACATAAATATACAGATGTTCCGGGAGTAGACGTCAATAAAGAGGCGGGTGATAGAGGGGCCCAAGACCTACAAAATAAACCAAACTTGTATAATCCGATTCGCCACCGTCTAAAAGTTATGAATTTTTAAATAAAATTTGGCTATACTCTACCCTGACCTTAACATTTACTGATTGTGGAAAGTAATGGTCCATGTGGAACGAAATTCGTACACACCAAAGGTGATTAGTGTCGTCACATTTAAAAATACATTTTATGTCATTGAGAGTACAGCTTCATGGTGTAAAAATATCACTTTCACAAAAGTTGTGTTTGGTTCTGAAAGATGCCTCTAGTTTACACGAGGTAAAAAAATATCAATGGGTCACATAAATGATCACCCGCTATTGGAAAAACTGCCCCATAGTATGGCCAATTAATTAGTAAAAACCAGTATTTTGAACTAACAAATTTCAATGCAGCAAATGTAAAAAAATTACATAATGCAGAAGATTCACACACTGTAAAATCAGCTATAATGTTGAAATTAATAAGTGAATAAATAATTAAATGTACCTTTATTGAAATAAAATAGTTACACAATGATTGAAATTAATAAAATATATTTTGAATGTAATTTGTTAAATTTGTGAGGATAGTATGAAATATTATTAAAATAGATAATAGTCAATTTCATAAAATAAAATTAATTTTGTCGAAATAGAAAGTTAAGATAAACAAATTACATTACAAGACACCCTTACGTAGTTGCTGCTTCATATTCATAGCTGCCGCGACTACGTAGAGGCTAGTACACTCGCCTCCCATTAAAGCAAACTGTACGCTCAGCGACATGAAATGGTGTTTTTAAATGTGACAACACTAATCAACATCAGTAAATGTTAAGCTCAGGGTAGAGTATAGCCAAATTTCCTTAAAAAATACATAACTTTTAGACGGTTACGAATCGGATTACACAAGTTTGGTTTATTTGGTAGGTCTTGGGCCCCTCTATCACCCGTCTCTTTACTGACGTCTACTCCCGGAACACCCTGTATAAGGCTTAGCAGAATCAGGGCCGTCTTAAGATAAAAGTCGCACATGGGCAAACACTGGTTAGCGTCTCAATCCCCCTCTGTTTGCACTAATTTTTTCAAATTTTTATAAGGTAATGCATGAATTCAAAAAGTGCCCGAGCGCCCCCTTACACCAAGAACTCCAGGGCATTTGCTGTGTTTTCCCCTTATGTTAATCTGGCCCTGATCAGAATGATGTAGAATACCTAGGGGTAGTCTACTGTAATGTGACTAAGGTGCAAGTCCAAACACATAAATAAAAACCTACCAAAAAAAACACATAAACACAATCAAAAACAACATACAGTTAATAGTTTATTTCTTTAATAACAATTTTCTCTGATAAGACGAGGTTCTTTTAATTAAATGTAGTTTCAAATATTTCTTGCAGAAGCTACTGACTGTTATGAGAGTTAAGTGTAAGAATTTTATAATAACAGTGACTTTTCTTTATGTTTACATTACATCTACAAATAAATGTTTATTGACTGTCATTTAAGTGCGACTCAAAAACATTACGAAAGATCATCTGTGAACATAAATACTGAATTCACTTACGTACCTTACGCACATTTTATTATAGCTTAATGAGATCAAAACAGCAAGTGCGTAAAATTCACCAGACATTTTTAGGAATGCTGGATTACATTTTTCTATGAATTGAGACATGAAAAAAAGGGTGCATAAGATATGTGAGGACATTATATATGCACGTAAATATGATTACAGCATTATTTCAGTTTGATTATTCCTAAAATTTATACAGCATACATATATTTGACATGGTGTGCAGATTCCAGCAGGCTTTTGTGCTCACATACAGCTCCCTTGATTACACCAAGTAACAGGTCAGACTAATGATACATTTTTTCATGCAGTGTTGCTATTATAGCTACCTTAATTTTAACCAGATAGTGTCTTATATATCAAAACAGTTCAATACCATTAACTTTAAGTTTACTGATTATATTTTAAAATTATTTTTTCAATATTAACAGAATTTATGATTTTCAAGTGTAAAAAATATTATTAGTGAGTAATATATACGTCTTACAGTTTTCAGAATGATACAAAACATCCAAGTTCATTGTTTAGTTTCATACATTCAACTTTTAAGTTTCCTAAAATACATGATAAAATAATTGGTAGAAAAATTGTGTGGTGAAGAATGGAATATGGAGCCATCACTGTATTACAGCACAATAGCTATGCACACTGGAAGTGTGGGTGTGATGTGGTGAGGATGGAGGGTAGAGGGGAAGGGGGCATTTATCTTCATAAAACAAATACCCCCTACTTTCTACTTTTAAAAGCGCTATATCTCTCCCCTCCTTTGGCACCCCAACATCTACTGTACTGACATCACATTACTGCACACTATTAAAAAAAGGGGAAAAAAAAATTATTTAAAAGTTGTGTGTCTTAGTGGTAACATTAAAAATAACACCTACAAAACACACCATCACTCTAAATCTGTTGTGCAAGACACCCTTGCAGTTACTTCATTGGTAAGAAGACATAGCAAATACTTACAACTTTCTGTTTTTAAGGATAAAAATTAATTACTACCAACATTCATTGTAAAAAAAAAAAAAAAACAGTACATATGCAATTATTATGACTAAACGGAGACAACACCATGTAGTAGTAATATGACAAGAGATTTATTCCCATATATTATCCCGTAAATGTATGACTTCTTATAAACATATGGCCTAAATTCATAGTTTTCCTTCTATTGAGACGCTACTCAGTAGACAGTTTAACTGAAGACAGCAATGTTCTTAATTTACCAAGATACTACTATTGCCACGAGAGCTCATCAACATGCAAGACACGCCCTCAACTGACGATAGTGACTGCAGCATGCACGAATGAATCCATACAGTCGGCACATGCAAGAGGAACTGACAAGCAAAGCAACTCACGCTGGGACTGAGACACGCCTGACACCCGACTCCTGGTGCGGCCAACGCGCTCAGGTGATGTGATGGCGCTCATCGTCATAGCTCCCACTGCATCCACTTTCCTGGGCCGCGCTGTCGCAACACAACCCTTGCTTATGACATACTGCCATGCAGTGTACCACATTCAGCTACATCACACATCAGCAACACCAGCATGCTGCTCCAACACTACTAGTTTCCACAAGAGTGTCTCAACACACTATCATTTATAACCAATGCCAAGGCATGGCAGCAGGTTAAGTGAACAATGATTAGTTAGAAATTAATATTTTACATTGCAAACAAAACTCATGTGTCATAATTTAACATAAAAATTAATGTTAGGTAACTCAACTACCAAAAATGTATCAATTAGCTGCCAGCATAATTTTCGTACAAAAATACTTTAATTTATAGTGTATCAAAATTCATTGAAATGGTATTGTGAAAGCACAAAAAGGGCAAGACAAGTCAAAAATGGAAAAATTTACAAAATTGTTAAAATAGCAAACATACAAAAAAAACCTTGCTTCACTATGAACCAACCACGTCTTACTGTGGTATAAATTTTACCTTAGTTGCATTAAAAAAAAGTTTGATTAAATGTCAGTTATCAATTAAATACCACTAGCAACAACAAACAAATGCAAGGCCTGTCAATAGGATGTAGTCAAAAAAGCTTTCAAGTGTTAACCTAATAAGAGGAAGAATACCTGCAGTGGTGTTTTGTCATAGATACATTGTGGTAAATGGCTGAAGTACTCCACTGAACTAAAGGTTTTTGGTTTATATGCACTGGTTTCTGCATTCCCTTTTATGATGCTCACATGCAAAATACCACAATGTGCATCAGTCCAGGCAAGCAGCTTAAGAGGCACCATCGTGCCAGCAACCAAAATGGAGAAGCAGAGACAAGCAATCCGTCTACCTCTGCTTGGTTGCAAACATTACATGCACTGCAGAAATAATTCAATCAATCTTTTCCCCAAAGTGGAAAAACGAACTCATTCTGACACTTGTTCACATGTCTACTTGAGAAACATTCCTACCGGAATATGTATGACCAAGCTTGACTTAGCACCACTAGTGCGAGCCAATGTGGCCAAATAAATGCTTGGTAAATTTGGTTTTCTTCTTTCTCATTTACAGAAGGGACACAGTTGCAAAGATTCCAATATCCACTAATCAACCAATTGACAGACACAAACCAACTCTTGACAGGCAGGAACAACACACTGCCTCCTACTGGTACAGTATGTACTTCCATCCATCCCCTTTGAAAGTATCGTGGTCATTAGAATTAAAGTCTATCTCCATCTTGCTTTGAACACCCTGTCCAAACTCTTCGGCATTTTTTTTGTATCCCTCCTAACATAAGTTTTCAAGGAGCTTACCGATGCCAGTTGAACAATTTGGGTACAGAGGCGATGAGACAAGTGGTGAACGAGAAAGAGTCAGCTTAAAAGTCCACGGCCATAGTTCAATAGCACACGCAAATTAGATCTGTAACTGTGTTATTTCATGTGTCAAATGCCAAAGAATTGAACTACGGACACCAGGATCTATTTTTCTGGTTTGCCTTCATTAGACTGAGCATCAACGTCCTAAAAATGCAAATTTTAGCAATTTTCCCTTTTTTTCCCTCCTCTTTAATAACATGCAAAAGGACTAAAGTAAAAAGTGGCATCTACATATACGGTAGTAGTTTTTTACATTTACTGGAAAGGAACAAGGTTCCCAGAACAGTTACTTATGGACACGTACATACACGCAGCAATGATTTTACAGAAAACATCTTACTTGAGACTCCTCGTAAAACACCAACAACTACGTACTTCAAGTACCTGAAATAGAAATTTAAAAGCACTCAGCAACATAGGCAAACAAGCCTTTTAAAACACCATCCTGGCAGAGTACTACCATCCTCCATCAGAAACTTCCCTAATGAAAGCAACACTGCTAATGTAACAGCACACTTGCCTCCATAGACAGTCACTGTCAACTTCTCAGGGGGGAGACTACCAATGAGGTGAAGTGAGAGGGTTTTACCACCCTTCAACAACGAGGTCTTAAGAGCCGATGAGGGTGAAGTGAAGTGAAAGGACAACACAACAGCCACGCTAGAGCCCGGATTAGAACCCAGTAGACCAACGCCTAATTGATTAGCTACGGAGGCCTGTGACTACCATTGAATACGCCAGAAATGATCACTTAAGCAAATGTCTGTGTTGTCCCTATCACCTACAACACACAGAAAGTCAGCGACCCTGACAGATTCTTTTCCCTTCTTTACAGTTTACCTGCTTGAAGACCTGCAAACTGTTTACGAGCACTTAAAACAACACATAATATTAATTAATGACAACTGTTACATCAACATATACTCAACCAGAGACATGGCCCCAACCGTTCAAGACACAAGCTACCACCGGCATCAGTCGCAAGGTGCCAGCAACTACATCAGCTGCACGCACTAACTGCACTGGCCACAGTACATGCTGACACACTTTCTTAAGGACTAAGCCCAGTATCAGTAATAAGCTCTTTCCAGCTCCTGCACATGACCACACCTAATCAACTTTCGGCAAAAACATACATGTCCATTTTTTTTATACTTCAAATATAATAAGCACGGCCTCCCTCTTGTAAAATGACCAGTCATCATCTTTTTTCGGGACATCTTTTTTTCTTGTTACTATTATGTCTGGTGTAGAGAAGAATTTTTGTAGTAAAGTTTATATCCTCTTTTTCAGAAATTCTATTAAGCATGCCAATAAAGCATGTTACAGCGCAGAGAATGAAGTTAAATTATTGCTGAACTAGTTTCACATCCATAGTACGTCATTGTGTTTTATCAACGCTGAACGTAAATCTTTGGTTCAAATTTTTTGTGTAGTGTTTAGCAGTAGCAAACATGTTCACTTGTGACAGTTTTGATTTACAAATGCTTATATTAAAAAAGGGCATATTTAGCCAGACACAAGTGAAATATTTATCTCCATTTAAACACGGCAGAAGCGAGTTTGAAGAAAAAGTTTACTTCCTCCAACATGAACATATGTTACAGTAGTTCATTAATCATCTGTTGCTACATAGACTATTCAAAAAACCATAATTCTTATTTTAAGAACACACCTTTACACTACAAATAATAATTACGAAAATCTTGTCTATATTACTGTCCTTTGTTTCATCACCATCAATGTCCTCTTTCCCACACATCTTTGGTCATTCTAATCCTTTGTTTTGAAAATATCTTGAGTGAAAGCGAGGGAGCACAAATGAGAGTGCAAGAGCACGAGAGTGAGAGCACACGAATGCGAGAGAGTACTAGAGCAAGTGAGGGAGGGAGAGAGAGAGAGAGCGAGACAGCATGAGCAAGAGAGAGCAAGAGAGAGCATGAGAGAGCATGAGAGAGTGCATGCAAGAGAGAGACAGGACAGAGCAGAAGAGAGAGCAAGAAAGAGAGAGCAAGCAAGAAAGAGAGAGCAAGCAAGGGAGAGAGAGCGTGCAAGAGAGAGAGAGAGCATGCAAGAGAGAGAGAGAGCAAGCGAGCAAGAGAGAGAGAGAGAGCGAGCAAGAGAGAGAGAGAGCGAGCAAGAGAGAGAGAGAGAGCGAGCAAGAGAGAGAGAGCGAGCAAGAGAGAGAGCGAGCGAGCAAGAGAGAGAGCGAGCGAGCAAGAGAGAGAGCGAGCGAGCAAGAGAGAGAGCGAGCGAGCAAGAGAGAGAGCGAGCGAGCAAGAGAGAGAGCGAGCGAGCAAGAGAGAGAGAGCGAGCAAGAGAGAGAGAGAGAGCGAGCAAGAGAGAGAGCAAGCAAGAGAGAGAGAGCGAGCAAGAGAGAGAGAGAGCGAGCAAGAGAGAGAGAGAGAGCGAGCAAGAGAGAGAGAGCGAGCGAGAGAGAGAGCGAGCGAGAGAGAGAGCGAGCAAGAGAGAGAGCGAGCAAGAGAGAGAGAGAGAGAGAGAGTGAGCAAGAGATAGAGAGAGAGCAAGAGCATGTGCAACCACTCACTTAATTTTAAACTGGAGGTGGTTAAATTATTTTATTCACTCAATACCTCATCTTCAAACAAATCACTAACATACAAAGGCAGTTCCTATACCTGTGTACAACAATCTGTTGTTTTCTTTTTTTACAATAAACCTATTAATACATTTTTGATTCTAAATCCAGTATAAATACTTTAAAAACTATTCAAATTTATCATCACTAACTACTATCACAAGGTTCTGATCAGAGCATATTAGACTACAAAATAATGTAAAAAAAAAATACATTTTTGAAGAGAGTAACAAATCCCGTACTTAATTCACAAATAAAAAAATTTAAATCTCGCGAGACAGTTTCAAGACAACGCACAGCATACAGTCACACTTACTAAAGACGTGCATTCACTGCACCAATATTTTTTTAAATGTGTAAAACATGATCCAATTCACAAAAATGAACTCTCAGATATGCAGACACAGCACAGTCCATTACTACATTACTTAGACCAACATGACTATAATAACTCAGCTTATGACAACCACACAGGCTACTTGGCAAAGAATGTCATGTCAGTACTATCCAACAAACATTCCTATACATTGGGGTGTCATTTTATACCGCCTTTCGTGGCCAGAACGAAATATAACATTACGAGCCTCAAATACTTGCAGCTATATTTTTTCACAGTGGCTTATCAATTTACTGGTGTAATACAGCATCTGACGACTGCCAAATCAGTCAGTAAAAAATATTCTCTTTCTAATGCTTTCACTATTAGACTTTTTAATACGCATAAACAACTGATATAATAACAATTCCTAAAGTTTTGTTTGAAGATTTGTGCTGGAGCTGTCCTGAGATTGGCACAGACTTGTGTGCCTGGAGATGGATGTTGTTTGCCAAGAAGAAACTTTGCATTAACAATGATTATGTGTGTAATGTCTCGAGACTTTGCCTTCCCGTGTCATTTGAACTGTGTTTGCCGCCAAGAGCTTCAGCCCCTTTCGGCTTTGTTTGGGCTTGTTCGTCCCTCCACTTCCCGTGTCAGCCTGTCTTACCCCTTCCTTCCCCTCCCTCATTCCTTGAGGTTCGCCTCCCGGCAGCCGGACCCAAAGAGTATGGAAGGAAAAAAAGAGAGTTCACTGCCAGGTTAAAGCTCTCTGGTTATTTCTGTTGTGTTTTCGGCTCACTAACTCTTCCAGAGGTACCAACCACGCATATGATATTCCATCTGAAATAGGCTTAATAAGGCGCTGCAATAATTGGCAATGTTTGTTTACATCATTGGCTGCAAGAGTGTGCTAGTATCGCATTCTCGTTGCTGGTGGAAGTAAAAGTATTGGTAAAGGCGATGCCGTATATTAAGTGTGTGTGTAAATTGTCGTTGTGACTTTTTTCTTAATTCGTACCACAAAAAGTTTTTCTCACTGGAGAGTGGGTTCGAACTTGCAACCCTGTACTAACCACGCGCCTTTACCACACTGCTATCAGTCCACATTCAAAAAGTTGTCGCTATGATCCATATATAAGTAACCATTACGTTAATTTTAAAAATGTATTCATCCTTATTCAGTATGGCACGTTCTTTGAAATTTTACATTATACTGCAATAATTTTTGTCTTGCATGTCTGAACATTGTAAAGGAACGAAAAATCTTTTTATTATTATAATATTATTATTATAGTAATGGTTATCATATAATTTTATAAATGGTACATAAGAAATTTCGCTCAATCAAACGTGACACTAAGCACACTTTTAACTGTTTCCCCAATTTCAAAATTAAAATAATGTTTACTCGCATCTAATTTAAAATTTGTAACGGTTTTCACGAGCTTGACCAACGACAGCAGTGTAACATTTAGTCAGAAAGTCCAACTCAACGCCATAAATAATCATTGGAGAATTTTCTCTGTTTACGAAACACTTTAAAACCCTTCAATTTAGAAAAGTGACTTATTTAATTTACAACAGCATTAATATCGTTAAAATGCTAAAGTTGCCATGAATCACATGTTGATGTTGGTACAAATGTAATCGTTAGTCAATAAGAGAAGCATTTGCCCTATCTAGTGACAGGCCCCTGGCCAGGCCAGTCAGTCCTAGCTCCACCGCCCTCTTGGAAGTATTCCTCTCGTTCATCCCGCTTGGCATCCCGTCGACATTTATAAGGTTTTGGTAAGTTTGAGTTGGTTCCTTTTCGTTTTGGTCGCTCCCGCCGAAGGCTTGCGTTCTGTTCGGTAGCTGCGTATTCGTTAACATTTTCTTTAGTTTCGGTTTTGTTTACTTTATCATGAGTAGACAGTGCGTCAATGCCGCTCGAGGGAGAGTGTAGTAAATGTGAATGTTTATTGTCATTTGTAATCGCATCTTGACTATGTATGTATCAAGAATTTTGTAAAGCATTTCTTGGAAAATACATGCACACTCTCTCAGAACTGCTTGTCCTTTTGACTGCGTTGTGCTGCTTTGTAACCCCCTGCTCAGGCCAGGCCTGTTAGACAGGACTGATTAGTGGTTTCCCCATGAACGTTGTGCCGGTAGGCGGCACAGATTGAAAAATTTGACCAAACTGCTTTGGAAGGAAGGAAGGAAGGAAGGAAGGAAGGAAGGAAGGAAGGAAGGAAGGAAGGAAGGAAGGAAGGAAGGAAGGAAGGAAGGAAGGAAGGAAAGAAGGAAAGAAAGAAGGAAAGAAAGAAGGAAAGAAAGAAAGGCCATCTCAAATGGGACCCTAAAAATTGATTATACTGATGAAATTTGATATTCACAGCTGTGTTACACGCTGTGCACGCACACACATTCAACCAAATTAATGGTAGATGACCAGCGAATAGATGGAAGAACGGGAACTGTCAAGTACAAAAGTGTGAATATTCGACATTTCAAATATTTTCAAAATAATACATTGTTATTATTTACATTCGAAAAATGATTACGAGATTCACAAATTTCGAAGTATTCTATCAATTTCAAACTTTTTCCTACATAAATCTGCGCAAATAACATGCTTTACAGTATAACCACGATTTCACGAGGCCTCCCAGTGTCCAAGAAGAGTAGTAAAATCGCTGCCTTGTAAAATGGCAGTTAAGTAATATGGTGCTCTGAGAATGATTTAGTAAAAACGCTGACTTTTAAAAGTCAGTACAGTAGACTCCAGATTATCCGTGTGCGGATTATCCGATTTGTGGATTATCTACGCAAAATATTTAACTTTAAATAGTAGTAGAAAAAGAGTTCGAAAATATATTTTGGTTTATAAGAAATACACGCTGTGTTTACTCGCGTAATGTTCACCAACGTGTTACGCCCGCAACTGTATTTTTAAAGGATTGAAGCAAATTTAAGTGTTTTCTAGTAGGCAAAACAATTAGCGCAGCGCATGATGAACTAACTAGATTATGCTGTGCATTATAAATAATTGAGATTTTTTCTTGGACAAATAAGATATTAGTGATTTTTTAATTAATCATGTGTTTTACATTATCAGCGCATACTCTCTTATCTTTTATGTGAATAATTGACAGTTCACTGTATTAATTTGCTACCTTTTATTTCAGGAATAAATTTGACCTATTTTCTTTCTACTCAGATCTAAGAAAGTGTAAAAGTGGATTATCCGTGATTTTGGATTATCCGAGGCATCCACCTATCTATTAGCGTGGATAATCGGGAGTTGACTGTACTTGTAAAATAGGGGTTACGCGACGCAATGACCCCCCTCCCTCCTGGAGGTGACCTAGTAAAATCACAGCTTCGTAAAATTGGAGTTCTACTGTTATCTACTTACAAGCATTATAATAACAAATAGTCATAACCAAAATTTATTTCTGCACACAAAAAACACTTCCATAATCATACTTAATCAGCAGAATTGCTAATACATAGGAACAACAAAAACAGTGATTGTAAGTTAGGGAAGGATACTTATTGCTACTACCAGAAAACTGAACTATTATCTCGAATAACATACACTTAATAACTGTTTGCATAACAAAAACCATTCTAGAGTTATTTTTTTCAAAATATTTTATATTTTTACATGGTCTATTATTTTTACATCATTCATCTGCACTTCGTAAGTACATTTTAACTGACTGATAACAAAAAATACATGCTACAGTAGTTTGTGAGTCTCATTTTACACAAATATTACACAAAGTAGGACGTACTATGACATGGTACATGTTTTCCGAGAACACACACATTACTGATTAATGTTGGATTCATTTTTTTTTACAATGAGATGTTTCGTTACATGAAGTAAATATGTAAAATGTTGGGGTAATGGAAATGACGATAGGCAGGTTGGCATGTACAGTATTCATACCACTGCTGGCAACTGAACACCACTGCACTCTAAACACTCAAAGAGTCACAAAGTTAGTCTAGATGGATTTAAGACTTTGCAAGCTTGTCAAGTAAAAACAAATACGTAAATTTTGATGCTTTTGTTACTACTAATACACCAAATTAAATATCCATTTGTAAATACAAGACTATGCATTATTAATTGTAAAATTAAGGAAAAAGCAGTACCAAAAAATTATTTTAAAAAAATTAAAATTAATATTGGTTTGAAAGCTCAACATTAAAACCAGTATTTGCTATTTGCACACCTCTGCTGCCAAGAGATAAGACCACGATGGGGGGAAGGGGGGGGGGGAGAGAGAGAGAGAGAGACAGAGAGAAGTAGGAGTTATAATATAATGAAGAGATAGAAGGATAAGAGGGTAGCAATCTAGCATAGACTCCTTGAACTTTGTGCATCTACGGCAGGTGTCAAAACTGGCGGCCGCATACGACATGCAAGGGATTTTTTTGCGACCCTTCTCACTACCAAACGGACATAAAAATGCAAAAATTATAACTGACTAGGGAAAATGTTTACTGTGTTGGAGCTGAACAGTATGTCAAGGTTCACATGTTGCTCCATACCAATGAAAATAATCTCCAGTCCAAGTGCCTGACACAGGGCAATAAGTTTGCTGTCATAGCCATTCAAGTTGCAAGGCTTGTTTTCATTTCTTCACTATCATCTTTACAGTTTCAAGTGTATTTTGAAAGTAACCCGACACTAACTTACGAATTCAACATTGTAATCCACTTAGAATTACTAAAACCCCCTTTTTACACCACTCGAGGAACATGCCAAAAACTGGTGTAAAATGCAGGAAGTGTAAAAAGAGGAAAATTTATAGTATGCAAGATTTGCAAGGGACCAGAGAAAACAGATGTAAAGTAGGGGCAAGTGTAAAATAAGGAAAAATGTAAAAAATAAGGGAAAAGTGTAAAAAATAAGGGAAAAGTGTAAAAAATAAGGGAAAAGTGTAAAAAATAAGGGAAAAGTGTAAAAATAAGGGAAAAGTGTAAAAATATGGGAAAGTGTAAAATAAGGGGTTCTACTGTATTATAATATACTTACCTAAGAAAATGGCATAAAAGAAAACCAAATTATAAATTTTTTCTGAATTCAAAACATACTGAGTTGTATTTTTTTAAAATTCAATTGAATCAGAAATTTGCAAAAGGGACCAGGTCCAAGTGCTGGGAAACAACAAAAAAATTATAGTGGATCTGCAAGTGAAACAGGTCATCAATAATGGATAATTTGAAAGTGTAGTGTGTGTGGAATAATATGAAACATAACTGACATAGATCCACACTTATATATATATTTTTTTAAATTAATGATGTTATTGGAATTGATACCTTTTAAAAAATAAGTAGCATTTCTTCTAACAATGGCACATAAAACATAATGCCTTGAGTTTATATTAGTGCAATGTTGGTATATCATAGTGAAAAACTAATAACATGATACATATAAACATATTTTGCAAACACAACACCACTCAGTACCTTTTACCCATAAAGCAGTGTTATGTATTATGTACACCATCAGAGAAAGTATAATGTCTTTGGTGTACATTATTGGAATCTTAGTATATGCTAGTGAAAAAACTACTAAGCCACATTGAAAATTATTATTCAACTACAATCGTGTAAGTCGTAAACAAAATAATGCGCTATTGGCACATTCATGTACTAGTCAGTTTAACGTATTTCTTATATAGGACTCTGTTTCTTTTGCGGCTGACAGCCAAGAGAATGATTTGGAGAGTCGAAATCTCGTACAACCTGAATTTGCTCAAAAAGTGGACTTGGTCCCTTTTGTAAATTCCCAATTCAATTAATATATGGAAAATTTCAGAACTATTTAATGACATTAACAAATAGCAATTAATGCCAACATGGATTCCTAACAACTAACACACATCGGGAAGAGGGAGGGTTGGTCTGCAACACATTTGTCATATGGTGACAAGCTTCATACAGTTGAAGCTGCCTCTCATCACTAAACTGTGACCATGCTCACTTACAAACAATATGCACATGTTAAATATACAAATAAAAATATAAGTACATTAAAGTTTGGAGTTGTTAAGATATTTAGCGTGCAAAATTATTGTATTTACATATATTTAACATCAATGCAGATGGAAAGAAACAACAATTGATGAAAAAAAATGGGTTTGTAACTATATTTAAGTAATTTTTATAAACAGCTGCAAATTCAGAGCTGACAATCATACTAAAAGAGAACAAAAATAACAATGCCACACTTACCAGTCCCATGATCATCTCCTATGGTAAAAGAAGCATGTAAAAAAAAATCAGCATACGAGATGGATAACGACAGAAAAGTAGCAAAGTTGCAACATAACCACCCAAAAATCAATCAAGTGCAAGGTGAAATGGATAGTGGTTCAGACAGGATTGGGATTCTCCACATGATCACAGACAACCAGTTCGGTGAATTCAAAGAACATGCTCAAGATCACATTTGCCAGCAGTAATATGACATTTACAAAATTGGAATTAAGTACCCACCATTACCTAGCAACAGTTTAAAGAAATACTGGTTGGGTAGAGGTGAAATTCTTCACACTGTCCATTACCATGCTGACCAAAATCCTATAAACCACTAATATTGCACTAATTTGAGTATTAGATTATTACAATAGCTTTGTATGAAGCAAATATAATAGGCAATATTAAAAATGAAACAACCCTATTTAAATAATATGAACGGTATAAGTAAATATGTCAAGAAGGGCTGAATTGGACACCAACACACGCTATTACAACACTCCATAGACACTTTATTGAAAAAAATTTTTGCACTTAACTTCCATATGAATGATTTTCTATATTTTGTTTATCAAGTACCAATTTTTATGAGGGTTTAGTGGCTGTGAAATTACTAATTTTCAGAATGCAAATTTATTCCCATACCCACAACAATTGTTTCTTATACTGTGTATGTATTCGTAAATTGTTTTACGCAGCCATCGTTAAGATTATCAGTACATCACCATTTGCTCAAGCAGTTGGCTCATACACTACATTTCATGAAAAGAACACACTAAATAATTAATAATTTCATAAAATTACACTTAATAGTTGTCAGAAAAAAAAAAAGCATATTTTATTCATTTTCATACTTACAAATGTGTAAATTTATACCTATTGCACTTAAGGTTTTGTGTGATTGTAAAATGTGCAACAAAACAATTAAAAATTCACTCTGGAAGCGCTCTCTTGGCTGCTTAATCTCTGTAGAGCTTGCTTTTTCTTCCTACAAACCTCAGAAATGCTTACAAATAATTATCTCAATCTTATGAGCAGCCTATGCAGCATAGTGCCACGTTTAGGTGATCAAATTCTCATCAGCTCCAAGGGTGTAACCCACAGTAAAAGCCAATTATTTCAACTGTAGTGACTAATGTGTCAAGCATATGAATTATACTCATAACTCGGTAACTCTAAATTAATACAGAACTGTACATACAGTCGGCCTGCCTTATCCGCGGTATTTTGTTTCGGAAAATCCGTGGATGTGCAAAAAAATGTGTTTATTCAACACACTATAATAAACTGCATAAATCAACATATTGTTATGAACCATGTAACCCTGGTTTAACACAGCGATCAGTAACCAGGCCACCCGGCCAGGAATTCCAAAACATTAAACGTAAGTTGCTGCAAACTTCAAGGCAGAACTCCTCACTCCAACAGCGATATGAGTTGCCACACACAGCACGATAAAGAGGCGTGTTACGCTACCTACGAGGTCTGGCAGCCCCATATCGTCGCTAGGACCACTTCATTACCACGATGCACCACGACGTTCAGATCTACGACGTGCCGATCGCTGTGGCCGTTTCCTTACATCAACCTCTGCATCATTAACAAGGTGGGACTGTCATCGTCTTAACTAAATTGAGTGGCTCATAAATAAATAATCATAAATGTATAACTATACCTCTAACTATTCTTGCCTCCTTCCGTATAGAACATCATAAAAGTAATGCAATAGTTTGTATAGATTGCAAATTAAAGCCGTACCTGATATTTAGATTGCGAGTCTCACTTATAATGTCAGAACCCTATATTATACAAGTTTATTAAATACTGTCTGTTTTACACAATACTATACCATTGATAAGTAACTAAAAGAAGAATTTTTGCATGAACATACTATTGGTGGAGGCAATTTTTAAAATTTTTTACCACTCTCAAATGTTACTAGATTTGTGCGAGTATAGATAGTATATTTGTTTACGAAGTCCCCCGTAACATTTAAACAACGTAAAAAGTGTAAGTAACATGTGCAGTGTGGCGCATGTTTGATACAGTGGCATCAGCACTACAGGTTGGCGGTGATGTGGCAACAGCACATAGCGAGCCAGGTGGTTGGCCACTGCTGATGTCCCAACACAGCAGTGCACTATGTACAGTACTATGCTATCTCTCTCTGCCCTTCATTGCCAAGGACATGTGCTGGGCGGCGGAAAGGGAGTGTCTCCACAGACATTTATAGAATGACATTTGATCAAAGAGTACGGAAGGGAGATATAGAATTCACGGTCAGGTCAAGTGTTGTGATTTTGGCCCAACCAGAACCAGAACAGCATGAAATACATCTGAAATAATGTGACGGTGCAGTAACTGGCTATGATTGTTTACACTGTTTAATACTAGAGTGTGCTAGTATCACATACTTTTGGCTGGTGAAAGTGTTAGGAAAGGTGATATCATATGCAAAATTAATCTTATAATTTTGTTCTTAATTTCATGGTACACTAAAAAAATGTTCACCGGAGTGTGGGAACGAACTTTTATCCCTAGTATTACTTCATCTGCATCCTTGACCACTCGGTTATTAGTAAAAATATATTTTTAAAAATCTGGCATTAATATAAGTAACTTATTTTAATTCAATATATTTATTTTTTTTCTACAATAAGCAAAATCTGTTAAATATTTTTTTCAAAAACATAATATTTTTAGTGTTGTATGTATGTTACCATTATAAAGGCATGACAAACCTTCATAGCATTATGAAAATCGTTACCACTTAAAAAAAAACGACGTAAGTAATTTTGTTCATCACTCTATTAATTTTGAATCTATTTCAAAGTTAAAATTACATTTGTTCTCGTAAAATTTAAAAGGTAACTGCTTTCACTGACTGACGACAGCAATGAATGTTTAAAGTCTGGAAGCCCAACTGATTGCCAGAACTAATTCTTGGAAAATTTTATACTCTTCACAATTTGAATTTTGACTCTTGTTACAGCAGAGTGGTGAGGTTTTTACCACACACTGACAACAGTGCAGAACTAATGTGCTGAGGAACTTCCTCGAGATACTAAAAATACCCTGCCACACCCTACTTCACCCCTCCACATCAAGATTTACTGGTTACCTAAAAATGCTTGCCGAACTGCAGTGTGCCACTATTCACTGTTAAGGAAGTTCACACAGCTAAAAAAAGCTTACAACTGCATAACCATGTGGAAAACTGTGTTATCCATGTGTGTTTTGTATATATTCATCCACAAGTACAATTCTAGGAGTATTCGTGGATTTCTGTCTCAACCATATTGTTAATTTTAAATTATTTTCAGTCCCTTCAGGATTGGGTTGAACCAGTTCTACTGTATCTATAAGACTCTAGAAAAGAAGTTTATTAACTGAACAATAAATTAGGATGCTGACAGTGAAAATCCAGAATTAGAGCATAAACACAAGCCTGAGGCAGTTTCTTGAGAATCACGAAAGAGAGCGTGGAACATAAATTAACGCTGAAAATATTTACTGAATTATGAAGGACTTTGAAAGTCGACACAGAAAAACAAAAAAGAGCAGAAAAAAATTGTATCACCTATAGAACACCGAACTATGTAAACTATGTCTACAAAAATTCAATTTCAGAGTCATATTAAGTCCCCCCCCGCCCACACCCTGCCAAAACTGTCTTAAATTACACTGAATTTTTATAAAAAACTGAGTGATAAGACACAAAAAAAAATACTTGCACTTCTTTGCTGCAAAAAAAATAAGACATTCAAACTGTACAGGCTTTTACAGCAGAAAATTACAAAATGTAAAATGGTTATGTTTATATTTGAGTTCTTTATTGTGTATGTTACTGGAAAATAGCAATATGAGAATTTCCACATCAAAACATGTTGTAAAATGTAATATACTACAATTATGCATTACGAAGTAATGAAAATAGAAGATCCAAATAAAACCAGTTTTATTACACACATTTCAAACCAATAAAAAAAGTGTACAGAAAGTAAAATATATCAAAATTACATAATTCATTACTATACTGTATACCTAACAGATCATAAAATGTAATTTAAAAAATAGTATGTATATATTGTGCAGAACAACTGTCTTCTTATTTCCTTAGACTGTAACTCACAAGTAAGAAATTTTATTTTTTAAAACAAATAGTTAAAAAGTATTAAAATATCACACAGTCACAAATAAAAATGCTGCTGTCTAATAGGAGTTTTAGATCTTGCAATGGGATTATTGACAATTAGGAGTTGGTAACACTGCGTGCCTGCAAGCCATTGCCAACCCAGCCCATGTGCAATCCATCCAGCAAGCAAAAAGCACTTTCTCAGAGGAACTTACGTAGCGAGGCCCCCGACCCGACTTTTTGGCGGGCCAACGCAGCATACTGAGCCCGAGCCTTGGCTCGCTGGGCGGCCTGCAAGTCGATGGCACTGTTCGAGCGCAGAGAACTGCCAGGCGTCGCAGGGCCCCGGCGTGCTGAGGCCACGCCATCTGCGAGCGCCCAAACATAGTGTCCGTTACATGCCGTCCAACCACACCAAGCATGTGCACTTTGAGAACTTTATTTTGACAATTTCTCTGTCAAGAGCTGCATCTTGTTCTCAACTACAGTACAGTGTTACAAAATTACAACACACTATGATACATTATCAATAAACAACCACATGCTTCTTACATAAACATGTGCAATCACAAAACCCAACACTAACATAAGAATGAAAATCAAATACACCCAAGCTTATAAAAACTTCTAAAGATTAAAATAAAATACCTTACACCACATTACAGCCTACTAAAAAGGCTACAACAATCAACAAATTCTCAACGAAAACTAAGCACAATTCTAACTTACAGAAAAAATAGAACTGAAACCATAAATGTGCAATGTACATAGAACACAAAAAATGCTGCATTATCTCTTACTTTCAATAAAATACTGTAACTGTAAGCAAAACTGTAAAGAAAAATAATTCAATACAAGCATAATGAAGAGCAACCATTAAAAATAAACCCCTACCAAAAGTACACGAATGAATTATGCAAAACAACTACAGTGCACTATATCAACAGTGACCAGTGGATGGTGAGGATAAGATGGGAAGACATTCTTGCACCATAAAAGAACATGACAAATAATGAACAAAACATAACCTTGGGGTACAAAAAAATGTAAGTTTGATGATAAAAGCACGAAACTGCTATAAAAGTATGTGCTCTCATGTAGGCCTACTGTTTATTTGCCTGTAACTGAAAGAGCCAAGGACAACATTCCCTTGCATGAAAGAGTAAATTTGTGAGTTTGAGACTGTACTGCTGTACAGTCATGTACGGTACGTAATTGTACACCACCGAAACTTTAAATGTTAATAATCTCTTGGAAAAAAAAATTCAGTAACTTCCCTCATCTGCTCCAAAATACAATACTTGGGTTTCATATGCGTATATATAAATTGATCAATACACCACAAACACATAAGGGAAAAATATTTTATAACAGCAGACATGCAACTGCTGCCATTAACATACAACAGGTGCTATTGTACTACATAAAATAAAAATGTAAAGTAGTTAAATATTCCCCAAGGAGGCACAAGAAACATCCATGAGGTGAATTCAGTATGTAGCAGTATTAAAGTCAAAAGACAACAGAAACTACAGTCACTACCTAAGCTCGAGACATTACTTCTTGCAGGAAGTAACTCCCACTGTTTCCAGGCTTCTTAAAACTGCCTACATCCCAGATGACATTCCAGGAGCAAACTTTCACAAGATTGTAGAACTCAAAGAGCCGAGGCAATACAGGATCAAGGAAGCTAAGAGTCCCCCAATCAACGCACAGGGATCAGAAATAAATGAGCTTGCTAAGATTCAGTTTGGTCTATCATCCACCGAGTCCCTGTACAACCTTCAATTTCTGAACAAACTATATAAAATTGAGTCATGTGATAGGATCTGTTAATCAGGGAACCATAGAACATGAAGACTAGCCTCAATTACACCGAAATGAGTGAGGGAAGAGATTTTGGTCAGCGCTGGGCAGGGGTGACAGGATGTATGTAGCGGCACCAGAATGAAGGGGCAGGGAAAACGGGAGATACCTACTGACCATCGGCATCATTCAACACAATTCCCACATGCGGAGTTGGTCATTGGATTTTTTGCAAGTAATCTAACCAGGATCACCTTGGTGTGAGGTGAGTGACCTGACCACTAGGCCACCATGGTCTCTACACACAAATTAAAAACCCACGATGGCACAGAGGAAAAATAAGGACTTGAAGACACTTGAGTTTTACATTTGAAGGGCACAGGTGTATGAACTGGTGAGCAAGTCATACACAAGGTTTCTTCCTTTGTTTGACGCACCATTAGCTTGGTTCTGACCATAGCCATCTTTAGTAGAAGGCAGTGGCCTTAGATCTGGCAACCCTGTCAGGAAGGGTCATTTTAATACTTCTTTTAGCTCTCCAAAGGCAATGGCTGTACCTGATTCGTTATTCTGCTCTACGTACCGGCGAATCAGGCGAAGCCACTGCCTTTGGCGAGACAAAAAGTGTTAAAATGACCCTTCCTGCCAGGGTTGCCAGATCTAAGGCCGCGACCTTCTACTAAAGATGGCTATATTCTGACACATAACACCCTCTTTAATTTCACCACTCCACTTGATGATCTTTACTATGAACTGATAGTGTAATTGTAGATGTAACAAAAAAGCTGGAGTGCACATAGAAATCCTTTTTTGGATGGGGCCCAAACCTCAACAATTAATTTCATATATTAAAATTTTAGTTTCATAAGCTATGTTACATTACATATGATGATGTACTACAGTAAACATGACTTTCTAATACAACCATGTAAAACATTAGGTGGTCCCAAATTTGGGAATGTTATAATTTAACACTGATTTCCCAAAGGATTTTAAGTTGCAAAATTGTGCTACTTAAGAAGTTTCCATATGGTAACGGGAGTATGGACACCATTAGCCAAATCAGTCTAGTATATATTCAAACATTTACGGAGGAGGGGGAGGGGCCTGTTTCACTTCCATGCATACGCCACTGCAAAAAGGCACAATATGATGAGTTATCTCAATTAAAATGAATGTATAACTTTAGTCAACACTATTCATGAGACCTCCCTACCTCCCTTTGACCAAACATTGAAAGAGGAACCAGCCTCATTGCTCCTTACATGTAGCACGCTCTTATAAGCAGGTAACAAACACAGTAAACTAGCAACTAAAAAACCTTGCTAAGACAAGGCATATCCACATACACCCATTTTAGAACACTGATCCATTAACCACAAAAATTATCATTAACTTCCATACCTCATCAGTGCATTATCTAAATGTCCCTACCTGTGATTTCTAGGTATCGATCCTAGCACATACTGTAGGAGTTTTAAATTTTTCACTTCCGTTTATACTACGAGCCTACTCACCTCTGACAATTAAGGTTAAACTATGCATCCATGTGCCATCACATTAAAGATGTTGACGAATTTTTCTAATTGTTCACTATGACTCACCAATACTCATAAGACCAGACTTGAGCACAATGCCTGATTTCCTCTCTGTTCAAGTGAGTGATATTTTTAAAGCAGTTGTCTTCAACCAGCAGCCCGCAGGCTACTTGTGGCCCGCCAACTGGTTTCTAGACACATTATTTGTGAACATAATAAACAAGCCTTAGTAAAAAATAAAAATAAAAACCCTCCACTCCATGCTCATCAATAGCTCAGAAATTTCACCAGTGTTGTACCCACTGTAGACAGGGAGATGGGGGCAAAACCAAAACAAAGGATGCACAATAGTGCTCACAACTGCTCCCAGCTTTTTATGCAGATTACAACTTTAATGAACACCATATCTTCACACGTACCTTTTACAAAAATTAACGAAAAGTTAACTAAAATTGGAAAACTTGGAAACTGTACAAATTCTATAAGTTGGTAAATCAAACAGGGTTTCATGTCGGAGGTTTCTATAACATAAACTTTAACGTCATTTAGGCATGTGCGAAGGTCTGTTTTTAAATGCGAAGCGAAGTCGAATCGAATCTTGAATTGTGCCAAGGAATGTCGAAGGAAAGTCTAAGTCGAAGAATTTAATTTTTTTCACATCAGACAGAAAAAAAAAATTGAAAAAAAAAAAAAAAAAAAAAAAAAAAAAAAAAAAAAAAAAAAAAAAAAAAAAAAAAAAAAAAAAAAAAAAAAAAAAAAAAAAAAAAATTGGAAAAAAAAAATTGAAAAAAAAAAATTGAATATGCCGTATTTACTCATGTATCCTAACAAATTTTTTTTAATGATATTTTGGGTTCAAAACAGGGGGTGCATAAGATAAACGAGGATTTTTTTAAATGAGGTTATAACCTCCATAACTCAAAATTATACTACGGAATACTTAAATGTCAACGTATCTGAACAAAACCAACTTTAATTTAATATAACATGAACACCTGCATACGAAACGTAACATTTTAGGCTTACTCCCTTCCAACCGCTAGAAGAAGCCATATTTACAACCACAAATTTCCACTTTGCACAAGATGTTAATTTCTTTGTTCTGATTCTTCTTTGTTCATTATCGCCGATGAGAAAAACTAAAATAACAGAAAATAGAAATTCTGATTTAAATGAATCTGCAGTCTTTATGGTTTAAAATTAAAGTCATAATAAATTGCAGCGTTATATAGAACGGGAAATGTAAACAATAACATCGTTGGCAACACCATAGATGAATGAGCAACATGGAGGTACCACACTCCGTTAAGACTTTCTAATTTATGATCGGGACCACGGCCATAGAGGAACTTTAATGCCGATTTTACTCTAAAACTTGCAGTACTACTGGTATGCAGTGTTCTATGATTCTTAGTTCTATGTTTACGTAATATATGTTCACGGGAAGCAGAAATTACAGTGGTATTGAGCTAAAAAAATGTTTGATGCGTAAGGTATGTAGGGAAATATTTTTAATGTGTCCATTATTTAGAATATTCCGGTGTTTGGAAGTCTGGATAAATGGTACTTTACTGTACTTACTGATTTACTGGCTACAGATATTGTTTTCGTTGCGCCGGCATAGTTTTGTTGGGTTAGTTACAAATAAATGGAAAATTACCTGCTCCACATAAATAATTTTGTCTGTTTTGATGCGAACAGTGGTTATCTTCGACCGACTTTCAACTCGAAGATTTTTATTCGTCGAAGACAAAGTCGATGGAACACAAATCTTTGATACGACTTCGACAATGCGAAGCTTCGCACACCCCTAACGTCATTGTGGTATGATCATACAACATGCTCATATTTACATGGGATTTCTAAGTACGAGTGAAAAGTCAAGCATATGAATTTATAAAATGTGGTATATATACAACAACCAAATTAAGTTAATGCAACTGAGCTATCTCTTATTCTTTCAGCATTTCTTGATGTCGTGCTCTTTCAGTTTAATGAGAAGGTGCTGGGACAAGGGGTGTTGGTTGGTACCTGCTATGTCTATAGACTTTGGGCCAGCCGTGAGTACAGGAATACCAGAGCGTTGGTGTCGAGTAAGCGACGGCGTGCGCTGCAACAGGCACGGTGGGCCTGCCTGCTGGGGTGGGAACTGATGCAAGTTCTCTGTGCTGCCTGTTTGATTCAATTACAGTTACTGTTTACCAGCACTGTCCGAAACATCCATTACCAACAAAATTAACACACTGCACACTATCACACACTTTTTAGCCATCCTCGTGCATTGCTAAAACCACTGTTTTGTCCTATGTAAGAAGAAAACACAGAGTTATAAATTGGTAAAGGGTATTTTATGAGGCTAGTACAGAAACTCACTAAACATACTTACAAAAAGTCAGTATACTATACAACCAAAACTGACAGTCCTAGATCATTTTTGCTCACTTAAATGTGCAAGTACTGCTTATTCTTCTACATTTTTCCATCCCGACTTAAAAACGCCTGTAGATTTCTGTTCAAATTTTATAAATTAATTCAAGTCTCACAATCTTTAAATAACTGCCACAATGCTAAGAACTGCTGCTTTATGAGGAAGAAAAACTCAGTAGATATAAGGAACAATATATGGTATAAATGACCTGAAAAGAGCAAATAATTTTTTGTTTTGTTTAATTTACATAATTTCCTGCACCTTATAAATCTTCAGTGATTATTCAACCATTTTCAAATTACGTTTGCACCAACACGTTTTTAACTTTGTCAATTCAAGGGCGTCAGTTACACAATTTTTTTCCACTTTTTATTCATAGCTAATTCTGTTGTGTGCGCCATTTTCCATTGATAAAAAAATGTTCGGGCCAGTCGTTTTTGTGCCATATTTGCCAGGATACACGACAATATTTTGTTCCAAGAATCACTTCCAAAAAGTTGTGGGTCAACTTATTTCCACATAAAGTAACAAAAAAATTTTGAGGTAAACACTTATGCATTAATATTTATGCATGAAAATAGTCCATGGCTTCTATGGAAAATCATATTCATTACTAAAACACAGGTTTGGTAAGTATTAAAAGTAAAATTAACACAATCACAACTAAAAGCTTATTCAATCAACATTTCTTCTGGTATATCATGTTATTGGTACTTGATTTATGTGGGTTTATATCTGTAACTGCGAAAATAATTCACAAAACAGCTACTAAAATACTGGTACATGAAATAAATACTGCATGCATTAACATCTGGGCATCAAAATTCACAACAAGCGCAGTCAACAAATTTTTTGGCTTTGCAAAATGGTGGACGGTGATAAACAAAAAGTCTTGGAATGTAAGGCATGTTTCATTCCGTACGCTCACACACGATTAGGACTTGTTTCGTTGCACACACACACACACGCATGTGATGTAGAAATGTTGTTCCATAGCTCTATGCAGGTCATTGTAGTTATAATGCGAAATTTAAACTAATGGTGGTTAGGCATGTAAAAATATGTGACAATTATGCTGCAACAGAAACTATAATCAGGTAGCGACTTTGTGAAAACAAATTGCTTTGAGGCGGGCTAAGTTTTTTCTTTGTTTCACTTGGGTGTATGTCTATTAAAACAAATTTCATACTGTATTTGGTTTCTGAGTTTATTCTTTGTACCTGAAAATAAATATTTGTGGCAAAATAAAAATTTTTCCTTTACCATAGGGCATTTTCCTTTACCATAGGGAAAATATAGAGGGTCGTCACATTCAAGATTGTCTTATATTCTGATAAATATGGTACTACGGAATTTTAAAGTCACATACATACTTATGTACTTTACTACTTTAGTGATGTACAACAGTGGAAAATTAGCAAAACAGAATTAAGTTAATTTCCATTGAAATAATATGCCAAGTGCTACTTTGAGACATTTTGGAGTGTGGAATATTATATGTAGTTGTTTAAGAGGACTTTATAGCAAAACATGGTTGCAAATTATGTATCAACTGTTTAAAATTAAAAAAAATATGGTCAACCAAGAAGATAAGACAGAACTTGCTGAAGCTGTTAGAGATAACATAAAAATGACAACATCCTACAAACTCTCCTAGTACACAAACAAAGATTAAAACCAAATACCACCAATATCTGCACAAATACCACCAATATCTGCACTACCAACAGAAACACACAGAACCACAGTACCGACACAATGTATTCTAATCCTTTCTTGCAGCAGATCCTGGCTGCTTGGATGATGATGCAGTAAAGGGGGAACATCTGTTCGCATTCAACTTGCCTGGTGTCGACTTAATGCTGGTCCGTGACACCAAAACTTCCAAAGATTTTGTTTTAATACATTGATTAGTTGCCTTTAAAACACTAATACGTGACTTTCTCTTCCTGCTCAAATTACTACACTGGAAAGTAACAGTTTTCTTCTGTGTTAATCTACTACCACCAAGAGTTACTTTGAGATGTTTTGGTGCTGACAGATGAATACCTGACGATGCAACTGACAGCATGGGTAACGGTCTAATTTTCATGGTTCTGCCTATACTTCTGGTAACTTCAGATTTGTATGGAGGTTGCATGCATCCTGAAATAGTTTCAATGGCACAGTATACTATACATTAACCGAAACATTAATATAGGTGGTTCACAATAAAGTGAGCAATCTTTGAGAACATCTTGTCTAGAATAATAACTTTAAATATTATATATTGTGACCTCAGACGTCATTTTTTGTGTACTGTATAATTTATACACTTTGATTGTTACATATACTGATTTTTAAATTAAAAAGTGGCAGGAAAATATAAAGTAACTAGTAAAAAAGTAACTAGAGTTTCAAAAGTAGTCATTTTATTGTGAACCACCTATGCCACGAAAGTTTCTTAAATTAAGATGTAGGAAATAACATTACTTAATTATTACAGAAACTATGGTATCCCAAGAAAAGCAAACATTAAATGTTACTTTATACACAATAATAAAACTACAGTATATGTCAATTGTATTAATAAAAGGCATTCTCAGATGAGGCACGAGTTATTCCAATTATACACACTTTAATTTAATGGATTCTCTAGTTAAGAGTTTAATTTGACATAAATTCAAAGTGCAAGCACATGTTTTACAAGTGACAGTACACCACTTCATGTAAAGTGAGAAAGAACTTCATAGCTCTGATCATTTTTCAACACTATGATACTGACCAGTGGCACTGCTTGTGAAACGAGGTCGTGGCGTCGTCCCGTACCGACCCTGCTGGTTGAGAGAGTTGCTACTGCTGCTGTTAGACATTGTCAAGTCGCCGTTCAGAGCTCTCTTGTAGGAAACATCGAGGGAGTTGAGTAACGCCTCAGCCTGCTCAGGGAAGTGGCTGCGGAAGCTCCAGTACGCTCTGCACAAGTAGCACAAGTAACACATGTAACCAACATAGTAAAGTGATGACACCATATTATAAGTACGGAAACAAAAGTTCCACAAGGTGACAACATTTTCCTATTTACTGATGACAAAGGGAAAAAAAAAGTACTGTCATAAAGAATTATATTTTCTATTACAAATTATTGACGAGATGAGTACTGATATAGTAAAGAGTGATAGAATGTATAACAACCACATTACCACGAGAGAGCCTCACAAATTTATGAAAAAGCACTAACTTGCGAGATGAGAGACGAGCTTCAAGATCAGCATCAGCAATGCCCTTCTTGATAGCATCTTGCAAGAGAGTACAGTGCCTCTCAAGGCTGTGTGTCGACCACGAGCTTAACAGCTGCTCCAGGAACTCACAGCAAGCACGTCTAATGTCCTTTGATTTAGAGTTGAGGTTCTGCGTTATGATTGGTATCATACGATGCGAGTGGGTGTAGCGAATTAAAAAACGCACAGTCACTAAACCAGCCGATGCCATCACCTGCAAAATTATTTTTGACATTTAATTATAGCTTCCAACAAATACTTCAAATATCTGAACAAAAACTATAAAACATCAAAAATTAATAAATTAATATCTTGTAATTAAGGCCTCAAGCACTAAACAGTAAACGCAACCTAGAGACAAATACCTGCCAGTTATTTTGGACAAACCTGAATCAACCTGCAGGGTTTTGTAGTTTCAAACATAGTACGTTTACAAGTACGCATGTTCATGACAAGAATACATACGATAAAAATTAAAATTTTTAAAACTGTTTTTAAATTTCAAACTTGAATCAAATATATGAAAACAAACAATACATACTTAAAAGGACTGCTCCAATTCATAGCACAAGTTTACAGTGTGTATGGATAAAATGTTCATAACATAATACAGACGAGTATAATAAGCAAGTAAAGTGATCAAACTAACATAGTAAAACATTTTAAAACAGATGACTACCAGGAAACCCTAATTTCATACATTACTGTGTATGGTAAAACATGGTTATCAAAACACACAGCTTGGACAAATAATTAGCATCAAACTTACATGAATACACTTTTAAAAAATTCAGTACTGCATATGATATCTTTAGCACAACTGTAATACAAGTTGTGCAAAATTGTGTCTCCCACTAATTTTAAAGCCAATAAATATGCTCAATTTTAAGTGTTTAAAAATGTTAATGCTTAGATTTATACCATTATTTAATCTGTAACTTTGTGAAATTACTAAAATTGCAAATCATGGTTGCAAATTTTAATTATTTAGTACCACACAAGCAATTAACTAATGAAATTGTCTTAATAATAAACACTGATAAAAGATTAATTTTACCTTGGCAGAATTCTGTATCAGATTGATGAGGTTTGGAAGAACACCTTCCGCAAACCTGTCAAGTTTATGCCTCAGTTTTTCCGACAGGTAGGCAATGGTAACACATGCTTCACGTACGACTTGAGACCGCAAGTCTTTTATTATTGCTTGGAATGGAACCTCAAGCAACCGTAGATGGGCGAATAGCTCATCAAAGTTGGCAGCACCAGCAATCAAAAGTGATCGCAACTTTTTTAGCTGTAGAAAAAGAAAATAACTTTATTAATGTAGATTTATGAAAGAACTCATTCGATTAAATAAATAATATAAATTATAAATGAAAAAACTGGTTCACATTAATACAAATACAAAAGTTTCAGATATTGTATCTGAAAAAAATTATTTTACAAACTGGCCATTTAAACCAACAATGTGACTGACTACAGTATTTCAAAACACTAGATTGACCTGTACATGTAACCTACACAAAATAATTCTTGTGATTACAGTAAACTGCTATACTAAAAAAAAGTTGGTTGTAGATTCATCCACCACACCTGTCATCATGATACTATGCCTGGCTCACAAGAGAGAAATATAACTATTTAAGAGAACACAAAGGGTATATATACTCTGGAAAAAAGGTGTGAATGATGGCAGTAGCTGATTTAATATCTAAAAATAAAATGTGATATTTCAATGATTCTAACAAAGAGGGTGTATGACAAAGTGAACCACACACATTACATAATTAATGTAGTATTTACTTTAAGATTGTGATGAGCAATTAAGTTTCATTGGTATTACATATAACAATACAGCACAAACTTATAGAGTGAAGACGACTAGTAAAATATATTTGGTACCAATAATGGCAAGGCGGGAATTTCTAGCCGGGAGCAAGCCATTATAGTATAATAGGGAAGTGATTGTTTGGTATCCGAAGAGAGATAAAGTGATACCAGAAAGTGTTTTAAGAGTGAGTTAGGGAGTTGCATCTGGATTGTATTTTGGAAAAGTTATCATGGCGAGTGAGAGTCTTAAGAGCCCTTACAGTTGGTGCATCAACTGTGCTGTAGCATGTTAGGATAAAGTGTTTATAGGAGATATGTACTACAAAATGTAGTTCAAATTCATTATCTACGAAAAGAAAACATGTTTAAGACTACGGTTCTCTATTTTTGTTATCTATATACAATATAATGCTTAGAAAAACTGTTTTGGGACACCTAAAACGGCTAAAAATGGCCTTTTCAAGCCGCTGTCCCATAAAAATACCAAGAGGAATCATAAAACAAAACAAGAGAAGCATGTGTTGAACTTTACTTAGCACTTTCAATAAATACAGAGTGGCCAAGAATAAGTGTTACAAATTGATAGGGATGGTAGATGTGCAAGTTTGGAACATATTTGATTAAGGAACCCATGTCCGGAAATGCATCCTTATACTTGCAATGGTGCACCAAAGTAACAGGGGTAGGCAGGCAACCTGGCGACAACAAGCCAGTGAAAACATCTGTTGTGTTGTGTTATGTACTACCCACTGCTGTCCAAAGGCCCTGTTCAGGTGGTCACGAACACAGAGGGCGTAGTGAGCTGGAGCTCCATCACATTGGAACCACAGTGACGCGCGAATATCAAGACTGACT
>PNEQ01003198.1:0-11766 GCA_003012365.1 Medauroidea extradentata | reverse complement strand
TGTTCCTTTAATACCAGTGCAACAGATTGACGGGAGGTGTGCATGGCATGTGCTATTGCCCGTGTGCTGGTAGATGGTGTGTCCTGAATTCGTTCCAGCACCTCTTCGTCAAAGCTCAGTGTCCGTATTGTCCTTCTCGAACCACTTGCTGGCTTCGTGACGTACAGCGAACCCGTGTCCCGCAAACAGCGGTCAATGCTTGCGAACATTGTGTGTGCAGGGTGCCGTCGGTTAGGAAACCTCTGACGATACTGTCTCTCCGCCTCTCTTCCATTGCCGCCTGCTGCACCATACACTAAATGCATATTGGCTAGCTCTGCCAATGTGTTGCCTTCCATGTAGCCTCTACAACTACGACAATAAACGTAGTGAGTGTAACACATGCACGGTGTCTCGTACAGTCACAGAGCGTCAAAGCGGGTAGTACATAACACAACACAACAGATGTTTTCACTGGCTTGTTGTCGCCGGGTTGCCTGCCTACCCCTGTTACTTTGGTGCACCATTGCAGGTATAAGGATGCATTTCCGGACATGGGTTCCTTAATCAAATATGTTCCAAACATGCACATCTACCATCCCTATCAATTTGTAACACTTATTCTTGGCCATTCTGTGTGTGTGTATATATATATATATATATATATATATATATATATATATATATATATATATATATATATATATATATATTCAAACAATAACTTCCAAAATAGCTGATTTTATATATTTTTTCATATTTATATAATGGATATTTTATCGCTTCGTCCGAAATGAAAAAAACCTAATCGATTTTGTTAAAAACATATGCATATTTATGTTGTTTTGGTTCACAGATATGTTTAATAGCACCACACTACAATAAATATTATACCTCCGAAATTAATTGACTTATATCCAATACATATTCCAATAGTTTACTAATGCAGCGGGCCAACTTTCTGTACTTTAATAAAATTGTTTCATAATGTAAAATAATGTTAATAGAATGTGAGGTATTTACACGCGGTAGTAATAATGTCCTAATGTAATAAAATATCAACGCAGTATTCGATTTTATTAATTCACCTATTTAATGAATGTTAATGTAATTATGAACAACAAATGTTCCAAAATTTTAAGAATTAACTTGTAATTTTATTATAGACTCGCGTATTTGTAGATCCTCGTAAAATTTGCCTCTGAAATGTGATCGAAAAATTTACGTAAGAATTATCAATAGTTTTTTTTATAATTGAAATAGTTACCATTTAGCAAAAACCAGAAGTAACCGACGACTGTATCCCATCTGCCTCGGTACTTCTTTTTTATAATGTATATATTCCTATTGGTATTCTTTATCGCTGCTTTTAACTCACAGCTACTAGTTTCTCGTGAAAAAAAATCTACGTGAGATCGTCAGAATTGGATCGTGAAATATATCCAGTATGAATTGTCCTCGTAGGTTTTCAGTAGATCACAAGCAAGTTGACTTTATCTGGAATCACTTGACCATAGATGCGAAGAATAGTATGCGGCCCATAGTAATCACTGTCTTAATGCAGTGTCATTGAGTAGCATCATAATCTGTGGCTTAACCTTTTTTTTAACTTAACATTGTTCAGTTTTGGAAATGTGTCGTTTCAATAGAAAAATAAACACTCATGTTTGGTCCCATGACTTTATGAAGTTATTCAAGTTACCAAGTTTTACCTGTAACGGCGAAGAAGAAACTTTAAAAAATAAACAAATGGTTTTTACTATAAGTTGCTCTTTCCAGGAATAAAAGTCTTTTGCGAGACGCATGTAAAGGATCTGCAGATGGAGTGCAAGTACACGAGACTCCGCCCTGAGGTACTGAAATACGACACATCACTAGATAAACTACAGGGAGAAAAGTTCTGGTTGAATAAATATAAAAGCAACTAATGTTTACGGATTGTAGATTTCTGTTGGCGTTTCCAAGTGTAAGCACAACTGCACACAAATTATGATACGAAATTTAATTCATGCTAACTGAAAGTAATCAGTTGCAGTGCAGTTGTGCTTATAACAATACTGTCTACTATTCGAACAGTAAATAATGATGTCACTCTCATAAATGCAGTCTGAATGTTTGTACACACAAAGAATATATTAGAAAAATTCCTCTGTTAAACGAATTTTTAAATTTTTGTAGCTGTAGCAGAAATACGTAAAATAACAAGTAAATAAAGTACATTATCAAACTCTTCGGGGAAGCAATTTGATGATCGTCCCAGTCTGCCGAGATTGTTCATTTCGTCAACTAACCTTCTGCAGGTATTCCATTAGTCGATTTGCACTTGTACTATACCCATCTTAAACATACGACGCAGGAAGATCCGGCAGTGCACAATCGTGAATACCTGGGTTTCTTTTATAGCTCATGATTCCGTCCTAATTTATATTCTTTGTATGGTTGTCACAAAATAAATATTTTTATTGGTTGGTTCCGTTCTGCATAGTTCCATCCCATTGTTAACGTAGCTGATGACTCCGGGCACATTGCCACGTCGTCGTCCTCGCGAGTTACGGCGTACACCATGCCGCTAAAGTCTCGGCAAGAACACCTTTCTAACCTCTCTGGAAAAACCATCGCTCGCGGCTCCATGGTTGCAAATAATAACTGCCACGCCTGGCCTGGCAGTCTGCCTTCCTTACCTTCACCTTAGTCTCAACATGCGACTGACTATCACTTGCTGACCCTCTCTCTTCCCTCCTCATCTTACTATTACAGCAATATTTGACAAAGTCAATAATTACAGTAGGACTACACAGAGTTTAGTTTAGATGTATTCCACTCGTATGCACAGTTGTGTTATATTATAAGACACGTTAGTTAATTATACAACTAAAAACATACCTACCGTTTAAAATTACATTTTCAAATGCCATAATCAAATATTACAAAATCTGTATATGGTGTATAAACTCTAGGATTATGTGTGGACATGAATCCACATACATTTATTATGCACACATAAAGAAATTAACACATTACATATACACCCCACTTATACACACACACACACATATATATATATATATATATATATATATATATATATATATATATGCACATTTACATAATATACTATATCATGTATGATTTTTAGCCCCAATGCATTTTGTAAAAAATAAATAAAAGTAATTCTACATAACAGGAACAGATTTTTATGTACAACAAACAAGATTAAGACAGACTACATCTAGTTAAATTTTATATATATATATATATATATATATATATATATATATATATATATATATATATATATACTGACAGATACACAAAATAATGTACAGACCAATGTATTACTAATTTCTTATTAGAATTATTCGTAATGCCAAAAAAGCGGGTAATAATCTATTTTGTTATTAAAATAGTATGTCATTATACACAAAGTGTTAGCATTTAAAAGATTTATTACTGAACTGGGAAAGCTGTTTAAAAGTCACATGTAAATAACAATATATATATTTTGCAGAGTAGAAAACACTTCCTTTACATACCATCAAAATTTGTAATGGATTGTGATTTTTATTGCTAGTTTTATGGCATTGAAGAACTTCGTTTTCTTTAAAAATTTTACTTGTATTCGAGGAGAAACGTTGTCAACTTACGATTTACACAATTGACGATATGCCATAAAATATATTATGTGACGTAACTAATCGTCCCTCTTTGACTAGAAGATTGTTTTGTAAGATTTGTGTTTAAGCTATCTGTACCAAAAGAAAAAAGAAAACAACACAATATTGTGAAACCACATTGAAGATCAACCGTAATTGTGATGACTCACAAATCACCGACTATATGCCATTTGTACCCTTCGAAGTTAATTGCAATGGACATTTTACACTTTCTTAAATTTCTTTCTTACCAACGAACGATGAAACATAGGAAAAGAAAGTTTCTTGTTTCCATTACGTAGATGTACTGTCTTTAATCTAAATTAAATTAATTTGTGTGTTATACGAGTTCCGATTATTAAACCCAAAATGTCTTTGAAAAACTCAAATAATCCTGAATATTGAAAAACGAAGACAGTACCATATTTATATTTCTAAGCGATATTGCTTTTGCATTGTTGGCAATAAAACTGAATTCATGAACCGAACAACTCCGACTGTGGCTTTCATAGGTCCAAAATCAGTATTTTTCATATATTGATTCTGTTGTTTAACGTAAAGATCTCATGCGTATTGTGGCATATACGTATAACATCTGCACATCTTCTCCACTGTATTTCGTATGTGGCTTATTGTCACTCTTAGATAAATATAAATGTATGTATGTTTAGTGTACTGTAGGCGTGGTATGCGGATGCCTAGACCATGAGGAACTGGCCTTGTTGAAGAAAAATAATTAGAGTATCTAATTGTGAACATTATCTTGTTTGTATAGCTTATGTTAGTCGATTACCAGTAGCGGTTATCAATGGGATTGGTAGACTAGCGCCACACCACTGAAACTATCGATTGTAATCATAAGGTAAATTATACATTAGGGACATTACAGGAAAGGTTTTCAGTGTTTTATTTTTATATTACTCGTTGCAGTAATTTTCGTGCTTAAACTTGCATTTCATTTAGCACCATACCCCTCTCTACATGTCTAGAAATTTAAACAATAAAAACAATAATATATTTATACTTTATTTCAATTTTTCCACAATGGTCAGTAATGTAAAAAAAAATGTATCTGAAAATTAACAGTGGACACTTTTAGAGGTCAATACTGGACATTTTAAACCCAAACAGTTTCTTTATTAACATTATAGTGTGAAAATATTTTTGCTGTGCATCATTTTGAATGCTTAGTCGAAAAGTACTCATGAATGTCTTAAACTTCTCTTTTAACATTCACATAACATCAAAAAATCCAGTAAGATAACATAACACGTAACACACATGTGTAGCCTACTGTTTGGCATGATGATCAAATGAAAACAAAAAATATAAGCAGTAAGCCATTTTTGTAGCTGTAGTTATTCTACTATTAATCGACTATGTAATGTACTGTCCACAAATGTTAAAGTTTCAATACTTCATTTTACGTTTCCCTTCAGTCATATCATAAGAAAACAAACCCACAGCGTAGTTTCATATTTTAAAGTTTATTAGAAGGAGTGGTAATAGCAAAACTGCATTACTAGTTAACATAGATAAAGTTTAAACCGAACATTTCTTTAAATACTAAACGTAGGAGACATTTCATAACACACCCCATTAATTCTCCGTTTTCTTTAATATATTGTTTTGATATCAACACACTAAATATAAGTGTTGAGTTTTTATGACTCGATGTTAGGCAGAAGCTTGGTAAACATGTTTGTCTTCTGATGCTTACTAGGAAAATGTGACATTATTAGCATACCTTCACAAAGTTTCTCATTAAAATAACTTATTATCTCGTCAATGTACTTCGACTGACGAATTATCACCCCGTTTTTCAATAGGCTTATTGCACTATGGTTATTATCTATGCCGAGTTCTGGAACCACATTTACACTCAAATTTTTTTCATAACAGTCTTTACGTACAAAACGTCTTTAGGTCATTCCGCTGCTTCTATGTATTCTGCCTGCGGAGTATACAGAGTGACAACTGGTTGTTTCTTGCGCGCCAGCTGGTTGGTCCACCACAGCCGTATATGATGCACCCTGTACTATTCTTTCTTCTTTGAGGATTTCCAGTGAAGTCTGAGTCACAATACTCAGTCAACTATTCAATAGGCGTGTTTCCATCGATCTAGCTGCCTAAATGGATGGTGCCTTTCAGGTACCCTAATACACTTTTTACAGCCATCATGTCGCCTCGAGTAGTCTTTCCACATTTCTACTGCACCGATATTTGCTCTCCTATTGGACGATGTATGCAGAAGACTTCCCAGTATCTCCCTGTAAGGGTATGTTTGCATATCGAGGGCTATTTCACTGTCCTGCTCTTCTATCACTGCAGGGCTCAAAACTGATTTTGCATCACTCATGAAGTGAAGAGATTTTGGTCTGCAATTAACATCGAGGTCTTTAGCGCTGCAGATGGGTGTCGTAATGTATGGAGCAGCGCTGGAAAGATACGGCGAGGGAAACGGGAGATCCCCGAAAAAACCCGCAGACCAGTGTCATCGTCCGGCACGATTCCCACATGCAAATATCTGGGGATCGACCCCGACGGCAATATAACCTGGATGCCCTAGGTGGATGCATCACTCATGTTGAAATTGATGTTCCGGTAGTTGGGTGGCAGTCTCTCTTTTATTCAACTGCAGTTTTTTCTATGACCTGTTAAGTTCCATTCCAAGGAATATTGTAGGGTTTTCTTAGATTTTAAACTAGTTTTCAATGTCTTCGAATATTTTATTCACGCACAGCTTGTTATTCCTTATGGCAACGCCGTCATCGACGTACAAGCCGAGTATTAGAGTGCCATTTGTATTTTTGAAAACGCAAGGTTCAGTTTTAAGGGAACTTTTATAACATAATTATAATGTTCCCTCTTAGATGGGCTTGTTTCATACCGTACAATAACTTCACATGCTTACAGATACTTTCAAAGTGTATCCATTCTGTTATGTGAGCACGTTCTATCCAACCATCCGTATAGGAAGAAGTTTTGATTTCAAACGTCTATAACTGATATTCTTTATTCTATGATATTCCAAGTAGCATTTTCTTGATACAGTGTACAAGACTTGACTGAGTCACTGTAGTGAATACCTGCTACATGTTGACAACCTCTCCCTACTAATCTAGCTTTCTGTCCATCGCCCTTTATTCTAACGATCTCTCTCACAAGCAATTAACTTCATCGTCATAATCAGTAATGGATCTGACTGACAAAATGTTTCTACTTAGCTGTGGAGCAAGCAAGAATTTGTTCTCACATTTCTCCGTCACAACAGAACCCACATGTTTAGCTAACATGCTGACAGAGTTCCTTGTAAGTCATTTATAATTTTTTGACGCCCTGGATTTTACCAACGCTCTCTTATCATTAGTCACGTGACATGTCGAACCTGAGTACACAATCCATTCAGAACTTGCTGGATGCTCATTTCGGTCAGAAAACGAATGTTTGGTTCTTTACTTTAACTTCTACGATAACAATTATTTCCTTCGTGGTTATTTTTCTGGTTTAACCTGCACTGTACTTTCTTGTCCTTTATCTGTTCCACAGAAGTTTGCAAGATGTTCACTGGAGCGACATTTGTAGCATTTCTAAACATTTGTTTGAATGCAACTACAAGTGATTACGTCTGCGTCCGAGTTTTGACTTGAAGCTATTTTTTCTTCAGAAATCAAACTGGTCATTAACTTACACCGCGTTTTGTTTCTGAGGGTATCGAGGCTCATTAACTCAGAAAATAACCATATTTTGCTGGTAATGTAAGGATTTGTGACACAATCATACTGTCAAGAATCACTTTTATAATGTCTTCAGTCTAAAGGCAAGATTTTCGAAAATGTTTGTTGGCGTTTCCATGTCTACCTCCAGTGAATATTTGAAACTCAAAAAACTACAACAGGTCAACTTTTTGCTGAAACTCGTCACTTTCAAAGATCTCTCAATGTTTTTGTACAGTTTTGACGCATTTTTGCAGTTCAAAATGTCTGTTACTGGGATTTTATCGATCATTGAAACGATGGTATTTTTACACTTTCGTTAGTTGCCATACCAGATGTTCTCTATCTTTACTGGGGTTTTAACATTTCGAAACTCTGTACAATCATACAATCCCTGAACTTAAAATAAAATATTACCTTTAACTATATAACGCTGAGGGTCACGTGGTCCCTTAATTTTTTCCGGTATTCTAAAATCACTTACTTCATAGGATTAAATTTCCTTGATTTATTATAATTATATTCTTAACTACTGAACTGCACTTCATGTTCCACAAGTACAGCTCTTGGTCCATAAACAGTTAGAGTTATACTATCGTAATTTATGTTGTCCTTCATTCATACCATACAGAAAGAAACCCACCGTGCACTTTATTATTTTACATTAGGAGAAGCCTGTACTATTAAGGAATTTACATACCGATATTCTAAACAACACACTTCTATTAATTTTTAGTTCTGGGTATGTGTTTTGAAAGTCCCGAATATGATACTAAGTAGCAACCACTGCATAACCATTTAACATAGATAATGGTGAAACTGAAAGTTACATTAAATAATATAAATAGGACAGGTTGTGCAACAACATAAACAGTAATCACATTCGGTAATAAATTAACATACACTTGACAACCTTTCCCCAATAAACTCAGAAATACACAATTAAGTGTCCTAACTCGTATTATAAACAACAAATGATTTAAGCTTTCGATACATATTAACCTCCGATATGTAACAAAATAAATGAATAATAATCCTAAATATGGTAGTTAAATATTCCAAAGACAATTTATTACAACTTTATAAATTGAATGTTTTTTACAAAATGTAGTTATAATGACCTGGCAGTGTTTCCCCAAAATCTCTTAAATCAGTAAACAAACCTATGAAATGAATGGTTGTTTATTCGTATTTTGTGCGTTCCAATGCTATTCTTCCAATTACGATGAAACTCTTGTGATTTGTGCGGGCGGCGCCTGCGAAGGTGTGTGTATGTATGTATGTATGTATGTGTGTATATGTATACACACACACACACACACACACACACACATATATATATATATATATATATATATATATATATATATATATATATATATTGTAAGGCAAAAGGGCAGAGGCGCAGAGAGAACCCAAACATTTAGTGAAAATATAAAATATATCAGTTGTTGTGTTTGCGGCGCTCTAGATATCTGCCTAAATATATAATTTAAGGGGTAGGTAGCGTAAAGGGCCAGAACAGGGCACTCAAAGAATTTAATCGGCATTGCAATGAATGCCATGATTTCTAGTTATATGTAAATGAGCTTTGTTGGTTCGTTACGAAAACCTTGTTGACCTGTGTAATGTGATGAATACTGAAAAAACGTTGCATTAAGAACAACAAAATACATATACTATATATATATATATATATATATATATATATATATATATATATATATATTTGTATACATGAGTTAAAATTTTAGTACCACGCAGTAAAAAGCGTAAATATGCAAAATAATATTTGCAACTATTTCAGAACTCTATTTCGTAAAAAGTAGTTTCATTAATTTAAAACAAATATACCAATGTTATTCGAGATAGAATATCTCCCATAGCATTATGGTGATAACTCATAGCCTTGATTTTTTCTCACAAAATGCGTTGTTTCCTTTCCATCAACTCAAAATATATGTACCATACTTTAAAATAAATTGTGCAATTGTTTCACAATACGGAGTAAATATGAACGGCCAACTACAGGAACATAAATAATATAAGATTTAGGGACATACTTATCGGTATTTACTTCTTGATTTTAATTTCCTCAAGAAATTGTATACTTGGGTTACACTTGAAACGTTTCCTTGATTTAATTCTAGCTCATTATTTTGTGCATAATCCCTCTGAACTGCATACAGTCAAGATAATTGCATTGATGATATGACGAAGAGGATAATAGCATCGATATTCTAAGACGAGATAACAACTATATTAACAAACATCGTTAACATAAATAATAAGCGTACTTTACTCAATAAGGATGGTAATAAGCTCATCAGTTCAAATTGTTCACTTAAATATATCTGCAAATATAGGCATAACCTTCATTCATCTGAACGCTATATTCCGGCATTGAGGACTTGCAACATCAAGGACTAATTAAAACAATGTTTCGATTCGTAAAGTGAATCGCATTCAGTTTATTCGCAGTATTTCTGTAGTTCTTGAAATGACAGTTTTAAATACCCACACACATACACAGATACACACACACCAACACACACACACACTTGCACGCATAAAGACCCACATACAGGGTGTCCCTGAATAACGTTTACAACATGCTGTAGCGTTGTAGAGGACGATGGGACGAGTAAAATGATACAGGACACTTAGGGTCACAGAGGCTGACAAATGCCTGAAAAATGATGAACAAGATGTGGTCTGTACTGAAGTTAGCAATCGGAGTAGTTGCAGCAAGTGACGCAGTTCGCTTAAGATTCCCCGTCCACCGACGTGCCATTTTGTCATGTACTCGTGTGATAGCAGTTCAAGCTGCAGTAGTAAACGTTACTTGTCTGGCAACGTTAGTTCGTCAATGTCTTCGCAGTGCTTGTACAACTAAACGAAATGAATTACACATTTAATGAACTGGCAGACATGCATCTTTGCTATGGTGCAGCAAACTCAAATGGACGCGCGGCTAGGCGACTTTATGCCGAACGCTTTCCACGTCGCACTTTACCGAGCCATGTTTTATTTGCAACAGTGGACCATCGCATCCGTGAGACAGGGATGGTAAAGGTAAGAAAACACAGACATAAACATTTAAAGTATGTAATAATGCACTTTCTCGTCTGGATATCCTGGTTTTCCTTACTTTCCTGGGATCATTCTAGGCAAATAATGGGGTGAACACCATGGACAAATCCTTTCTCAGTTTCTATCGATTGTGGAAATTCATGTCACTGTCCTTAAATAACCACGCAAACCCCCAATTAAAACGTATTTAACATACAACGTTATTTCGTACTTTAATACTCTGTTACAGGACGTGCGCCGTGAAGGGGGTGGACGACACCGCATCGTGCGACAACAGCGGAGTGAAGAGGAAGTGCTAGCGAGAGTTGCAGTGAATCCATGTACGAGCACGTGTCGTGTTGCGGGTCAACTCGGTGTGTCGCGCATGTCTGTTTGGCGGGTGTGGCACGAGCATGGTCTTTACCCATATCACAAGCTAAAGGTACAGAAGTTGAACCCACGAGACTACGAGCCACGTGTCCAATACTGCCAGTGGTACCTTGAAAAATGCCAACAAGAACTCTATTTCCACTCGTTAGTCATGTATTCCGACGAAGCAACATTTACTGCGGACGGTGTTTTGAACACAAAAAATAACGTTAGTTGGGCAAATGCTAACTTACATGCTATCTACGAACACGGTCGTCAAGAGAAGTTTAAAGTCAATGTGTGGGCGAGTATTTTGGACAGTTACGTGATTGGGCCGTACATCTTGCCGCATCACTTAAACCAAAACAATTACCATGTATTTTTGCGGGACGTGTTACCCGTTCTTCTTGAAGATGTTCCATTACAAGTACGTTTGAACATGTGGTTGCAACATGATGGCATGCCTGCACATTACGGTCTGCGAGTTCGTAATCATTTAAATGAACAATACCCTCAGCGGTGGATAGGACGTGGTGGACCAGCTGTTTGGCCGGCGCGATCACCAGATTTAAACGTGTTAGATTTTTTCTTCTGGGGTTGCATGAAAGATCTCATTTATCGTACACCCGTGGAGTCGGAAATGGATTTGATCGGTAGAATAACTGCAGCTGCTCAAGAAATACAGACCAATCCAGCCATTTTCGTACGGCTTCGTGATGAACTTGCAAGACGTTGTGATCTGTGCATTCAAGTAAATGGTCAAAACTTTGAACATTTATTGTAACTAATATTAATTGTGTAGTGTGTTTATTAATGTAGTTTTGCCCAGGGAACACTCCTGAAATGTATTCATATCAATTAACTTAGGTAATGTTCGTTTTGTTTATTGCATAATAAAATGCGTATTTCAGAGTAACTACATCGTTCTGATTTACACGTAAAATATTATTTACATGACCAGAATATCAAATGCTCAG
>PNEQ01003197.1:5830-20540 GCA_003012365.1 Medauroidea extradentata | reverse complement strand
CGCACCGAGTGCAGCGTTCTAGTCGCGGGTGACGAGCTAACGCAGTCATATTTAAGTGTGTAGAGCTGTTACTCAGTTTCGCGGCATTTATTTATGTGTAATAAGAACTTTAAGGCGGGCGATGAGCTAGGATGCTTTTTGGCCGCTTGTATTTTTGGATCTCATTTGGGTCGTAATTTCCGAGGCTGGATATTTTTGGTTTGGTACTTCTAACGCATTCCGCGTAGAATTTTTGAGTGATTTTGATGAAATGGTTACTTAAGGTATCCATTTTTAGTTCCTCGTGGAGGCTAGTTTAGTTATAGGGCAGTATCTGGGTGCATCTGATGCAATTCTCAGACATTTGTTTTGAAATACTTGAAGTCGCCTGATGTGTGTTTTGGTTTGGCTGCATGCGCCCAGGTGGGCGCAGCATAATAGTACTGCATTATTACGCGAACGGGACATTTTGTAGTAGACTTCTGCATTGGAATGTTGGTTAACCTGCACTTAATTTAAACATAAACAAGAACATAAACAAGAGGAAGTCTGCTAACCCCACGCTAACCCGGCTTTTAAATTCGAATAATGAAAGCAAGTCGCCCGCAAAACAGAACATGGTAAGAGATTTAAAGGACTTTATATTTGATTATTTTAACACTCTGCGCACAAATAATTCGTTGATTTCTTGCAGTTAAACTAGACTCTGTGGTGCTCGAATATGTAATTTGAGAAGAGAATGCTGAGGGATTGCTTTTGAACTGTAATAATATTTATGTGGTTGACATGTTAATTACGTCTACGTAGCTCGTTGCGCTGTAAGTACTACGAAAAAAAAAAAACATCGAACCTCCCTCCCCCAGAGAGAATGTATTGCATTAAGTTTTTTTTTTTGTAATTTGAATAGAATAAATTTGATTCAAATTTCATTAATTTTCTGTGTAGTTGGTAATAGTGGTGAGCGCTGTGAGGATTTAGTAAATTGTAAGGTGAAATTAAATTGGTTATCTAGGCATTTAAAAATCCTAAATGTCATTGCTCTCTAACCTAGAATGTTCTGCAATATGATAAGAAATATGGGCTGATTTCTAAAGGATATAGCATGTTGGAAGACACAGTTCATATTTTGTGAGATTTTGAATAAACAACATTAGTGTCTTCTTTCGACAAACTTCTTGTTGTCTGTCAGATAGACAATAGCATGATTTTGTTTAATTTACTCCTAGGCCTATGCCATAAAATTGTATTTTTTTTCTGAAGTAAGTTAGTAGCCTAGCTTATTATTGACTGCATATCTGGAACTGTTTTGCACATTGAATTTCTAGACAGATTGAGCAATAAATGCTAAACTGGCATGTATACTATAAAAAAAGTGCACCATCTCTTGTATATGGGAGTTGTTAAACTGGCTCACATCGTTATTATTGTACTGCTAGAACTATAGGATTAATGGTGACCCAATTATTCATTGCTGGAAAGTCTGTACAAAGTTTATTGTAAACCACTTGGTTAGATTGGTATGGCTGTGACAAGAATATTTTGTTGTGTAGTTGTGTGAAAATGTAGTTCCTTGCCATGTCGAATGACCTGGCAGTAGTATTTCTTTTGTGAATGATGGTTTTTGTAAACATGTGTATAATAGTTTTGAAATTAAAGTTTGATTAGGTTTATAACCTGCTTGAATACAGATTGTTCAACAGCTGTGTAGTTGGGCTCCTTAATATCTATTATGTATTAAGAACAAAGATTATTGTTTTCATTAATTTTTTACAAAGATGGCAGTAGTATTTCTCAGGACCGCTAATGAATAGTAAGTTGTTGATAAACTGTGTTGTTTTTGTTTGTAGCGAACAACAGGCTCAGTTCATCCAGGAGCGTATAGCGTTAGTGGAGAAACACTTTGCTGAGATGTGTTCGTCTTTCGCTGCATACACACGGAAAGCAGCCAGGTGTGTATGAAGGCACTTCACGTCTGTGTCTGTTAGTTACGTAATCGATGGACTGTTGTCTAGGCGAGGAGGAGGAAGCTCATTTTCCTCTTCAGTACACATAATAAATTTGTCTGTAAAATATTTATTCAGGTTATATTATATTACCCATCTTTAACAATCACAGGTTTTAAATAGGCAAGAACTAAGTGCAACAGGCAACTTTACATGAAAACATATTTGTCTATTTATTTATTAAATTATTACATCACCCGCTTGATTCAACTTTCGAACATTGCATTCAGTGAATATGGGGTTCGTCATTTTGTTAGACATAACATGACATATATGCTGTTAAATACAGCAAAGACAGAATTACGTATTATAAATTACAAACACTATTACAATAATATATACTGTCGTCGTACCAGGTCACTTACCTTGCATGTCAGCCCAATCCTGCCCCCTCCACAGTATTCTCCACCCCCCGGAAGAGGAGAGCATAGTCAGTAACAAAGGAGTTGTTGTTCAGCACTGTGACGGGAAGGATGTACGTGTGCCATTAGAAACTGTGTTACTTCTGTGTTCTGTACGTAGTGTATTATATATTTTCGTGCTAGCTGATCAACCGTGTGATGCCCGCGCAGTCGAAGGACACATATACATTCGCGTAGGTCCTAGGGAAAGGGTCGTGGGGCACAACCACTGAATAGTGTCCTCAAGTATTTTCTGTTCGCCCCACGCCAAAGTCCTCTGTAATTTTATATTGACCGATCGTCTCGCCGAAGGAAGGAGAGGTATGCCACCGAACCAGCATGCCCTGAGTTCGTCAAACACTTTCCTGGCCAGGCACAGACCAGGTGGCACCCAAGTACTGCTTGCCTTAAGTGTTTACTGCGCGTGTTTGGTAACCTTCAGTTCTCCGCGTCCCGCCTGAACCCCTCTGCCTCCTCCAGACGGCGACAATACAATATGTAGAGAAAGAAAGAGGGGAAAAATCTTTAGTTTGAACACATGGAATAAGTTGAAGGTACGTACATAATAGCAACACTGGAATGTTCACTGGGCATGTCATACATTTACATCACAAAAATTACAGTTTTATATCGTGAAAATACTTCTGCTCAAATGTGCAATATGTACACTTAGACCTCCATCCGCACATCAGTTAATGGATAACAGAAATTAAGTTTTCAAAATCTCTCCCTACGTAAACTTTTACTTATGAAATTGGTATCTAGGTGATAAAAATAATGACAGATTTATAGCCAGTCATCAGTCATCCAATAGTAAACGATATCACCAACAATCAGATGTGCCGAATAATAAATTCCGACTTTCTACCAACAGCTAAGCAAGTTGTAAATTTTTATGATCAGATGGATGAAAGTACAGCATTCTGTATCTTCTGTTCTTTTGTTGCCTCACAAGGAGCTCCGTAAAAGTGCTTATTTTAGCATGAATAGCTTGTATGTATCATGTGACCCTTCCTCAGGTATACAAAAGATATAAACAAAACTACAATAGAGGCATGTCTTGGACTTTACTGCCGAGTCGTGCCTTATAAAATCATATCGCCACTTTGTTGTATATTCAAATAATCCCACATTTACATTCAGTACAGTACAGTTCTCCTAGGTGTTGGTATGCTGCCAATTCCACGCACCGACTACACCAGTCAGCCTAACACTCCTGTTCACTGCGATGTCAATAACGTCACAACACTCCCCTCATCATCCTGAACCTTATTAACTGTAAGATAACACTTCTAAGACTAACTGCTAACTAATGACCTTACCTAACACCAGCACTTCATTACAAGTTCAGCGGACATGGAATCTTCATCACTCTATTTGATCGATGCACATTCTCTGAGGAAGTGTCTACTCCACTTGATCTTCCAGTCTTCTGTTGTGGAGGGAATACCCTGAACCCCAAAGAATCATCCCTATTCACTTGGGCATGTTGTCACGACCTAGGGCTCTCTTCCTCCACTTCATTCTCCCTAGTCAAGTTCTTTGGTGCCTCATCCTCTTCACTAATATCTACACGTTTCGCCGATGGTCCTGCAGGTTGTCTGTCCTCCACCACCAGCTGTTTTAAATTATGCCAACTTAAGTCCTTCTTTTCTTTCCTCTCAGAATGTATCTTCTTTCTCCCATTTTGTTCTTGTTGTCTGTTAAGGTGAGATTTCCTAATGTGATCTGTGTGTACCGACCTGGAACTATTGTTTATAATTTAATTACCAAGTATGTTGTAGCACTCATCACTTCCTGTTCCTTGCCCTTGAACCAATTAACAACTCCCTTCGTACTGTTTTCTCCCACACTTCCCCCCTCCCCTGTAAAATGCCTATTTTCCCCTCATTTTAGATTTTCTTACATTTTTATGTTCCTCTGTTTGTTTTCCATCGAACACAACAAGGACTGCTTCAACAATGCTAATTGAGTTCAGGGCTTCCCTCTCAAAAACACTTCAGCCTGTGACACATGAGTTATAGTTGAAGGAATCTAACACGTGTTGCACTGTACGCAGCTGACCTCCGCCTGACATGTTTTACTATGGCTACCTGGATGGATTGTACTTGTTATTCTGCAGCTCCGTTGGATTGTGGGTGAAATGGATGTGTTTTCGTGTCGTGTGTTCCATTGGCCCTCAAGAAATTTCAAATTCACTTGACTGAAAGGGTGGTCCATTGTCTGTCACCACTATCTCTGGCAAACCAAACTAAGCAAATAACATTCATAGCTGGGCAACTGTGTGGAATGCCATTGTGGAGGCACTGGGAACGCTTCAAGCCATTTAGAAAAGGCATCCACGATAATAAGGTACTTGAGCTTACCATTTTCTGCAAAATCCATGTGTACTCTCCACCACCAATGTCCGGGCCAACCCCAAGAGTGCAGTGGAACTAGTTGAGCTGCCTTTTGCACCATTTGACAACTTTCACACTGCTGCATTTTTTGTTCAATCTGTATATCCATATTAGGCCACCACACATACCCTCTCGCCAACATCTTAATCCTTGTGATTCCTGGGTGGTCTTTGTACGATAGTTCTAACATCTTAACTAACATTTGCTTTGGTATTACCACTCTGTTGGTCCGTAACACAATCTTGTTCAGCTGACAACTCCAGCATCCTGGACATAAAAAGCTGCAGCTCCGACTCCACAGTTGAGTCACTCCAACCATGTGAAGTCTGTTCCAGAACCTTCGTCAGCACTGGATCTTGCTTCATCGCCTGGGCAATGTCCCAAGTTGTCAGAGGCAACTCATCTACTGGCGAGAAGAACAACACTGCCTCAGTTTCTTTGCTCTTCTCCCATCTATCCTCTTCTACTACTTGTCTGGGTAGGCCTACTCTTGATAATCCATCTGCATTTCCCAACTCTATTCCCTTTTTGTATCGCACTTGATAGTTAATGCTGACAATAATAAAGCCCAGTGCTGTATCCTTGCTGCTGCGATCACAGGCGTCCCTTTCTTACTGTCAAACAAGATCATCAGCACTTGATGGTCTGTGACTTGCTCAAACTTTCTTCCATACGGATAGTAGTGAAACTTTTTCACTTCAAAAATTAAAGCTAGAGCCTCTTGTTCAACCTGGCTATAAGCCGCCTCTGTTTATGACAGTGTTCTTGATGCGAAAACTATAGACCTCTCTACTCCTGATGGCATTCGGTGGGAGAGCACTGCTCCTAGTCCATATGCGCTGGCGTCTGCTGTTACTACTAATTCCAGCTTGGGATCATGTAGAACCAGGGCCCCACTCTAATCAAAGCTGTTGCCTTTCCACTAAAGCTTTCTCGCAGTCTGATGTCCACTTACACTGTTGATCCTGTTGAAGTAGGCCTAGTGCAAATAATGGGTGTAGCACTGAAGCAGAATTTGACAAGAATCTACTATAAAATTGCAACAACCCCAGATATTCTCTAAGTTATGTGACATCCTTTGGAGCCGGGGCTTCCTGAATAGCCTTTACTTTCTCTTGCGTGGGGTACAGGCCTTCTGAATCCACTGTATGGCCCAAATAGGCTACACCACACTCTTACACAGCAATTTACATTTATCCTCCTTGATACACAAGTTATGCCTCTACAGGCATTTCAACACTGCTTCAAGCTTATCATGGCCATCCTCCAGACATGACCCTACCACCAAAGTGTCAATTATACATGCTACTGCCTCTGGCAAACCCATCAGAACCTGATCAATAGTTTTGTGAAATATACTTGGTGCACTACAAAGCCCAAAAGGCAGTGTGTGTATGTTAATACTAGTTAACAAGGGTTGGCATTGTTTATTTACCGGCAACTGTGCATAAGCTGAGCGTAAATCAATTAAGGAGAACACTTTCCCTCCTGCCAGCACTGTAAATAAGTCTGATGGTGACGGTAGTGGGTAGTGATGCCATTTCTACCATAGGATTAAGAATGATTTCAAAATTAGCACATATTGAAGCCCCGTTGTTCTTCTTCTGCACACACACTATTGGGATTGCCCAGTCTGACTGTGCCACTGGGTAAATGGCCCCTGTCTGCACTAATTTCTTCATCCATCGCTTCCTTCATGCCTTACAACATACAGGCACGGTTTCCTCACAAATGACAACCTGGGCTTCAACACCCTTGATGATGCCCACTCGATCTTGGAACACATCCTGATATTTTTGTTAAAGTTGGTGTACCAATGCCTCCCTCGCCACATTACTACCAGACTCCTTACCTTCAATTTGGCCTACCTTGTTTCGTTCCCCAGCCTGTTTGTTGAATATTAAAGGCCAGTCAAGTTGCAACTGATCTAGCCAATTCCTTCCTAGCAGCGTAGGCGGTGGTGCACCAGAACTCTTAATCATCACCATAGGTAAAGTCCTCTTCTGCTTGTGATGTTCAACTGTTACCAGACTGTTGAAATAAAACCACTGTAAGCCATCAAACAAAGTATTTATCATGTTGATGATAGATACATATCCACGAAAAGGAAATAATGTTCTCTCTATACAAGCACCCAGAGAAGACAACAACAACAACAACGATAAAATGTAAATATAGTTGCCACCTAACTAAAACAATAACCCAACAACATTATATTACTACTATATTTCCAACACCCCCACTTAATCTAATGCTACTGTGGTGGTACGTATAGCTACGTTAAACTGTATATTCATTTTTTCTTTGTGCGCCGGTCAGCAATGAGCGTCCTCTTATCTCAGGGGTCTTAAGTGGGTCTGTAAAAACGACTAGAAAGTAAGGAATTTAGTCCAAGATTTCACATTTTTTTAACTTTATGCTTTATTCTTTTTTCTTTTCTTATCACAGCTCAACTATTTAACATCAAATAAAAAACAAATCAGGGGGCGACATGCCACCTTAGAACACTCCCCGGATACCGATATTTCACTTGGCTTGTAATCCAGAAAAACTCCGCTCCCGTCAGGACGCACACCCTACACCATCTTAGCGGTCCCGCAGCCAAGCTCTCTCTGCCATCCAAACCGCCTGCCTCCCCTGTTTACGATCACGTTTCCGGGGAATGTTCTAGAAGGTTCTAGCATGATCTCATATAAACATCTATTTTGTCTGAATTCAACTGCAAAAGATATAAAAAAATTTTTTAACATAGAAAAATTCAGTAATTTACTCTGATTACAGTGGTATAGCATACTGCCCAGTTTAACAATTAAAAAGATTAAAATAAATATAAAACTATGTTCCGCCGAAGCACCAGGAAGTTAAAGATTCGTACACTCCATGTCCTTCACAGTTTTCTTGGAACTTGCTGTCTTTGTCCTCCCCCACCCAGCTTCTCCCATGCGCCGGCCAGACGGCCCGCTAATCCTTGCTCACTCCTCAAAAAGGTGAGGGGTGATTTCATTAAGTATAACTTTATATGCTTGCATTTACCGTCAAACACCTAGAGAACAAAGTGGTTTAAAATTAAATTGTGATCCGAATGAGTCCAAACAAGGGTATGCTCCAATAAAATTAACTGTTAGTTCAAATTCCTGGACTTAAGACTATTTCCTCTTACAGTAGTGTTCTTGTGTTACACCAAGCAATGTGATTGGCTCTGGCTCCAAACTCGGAATCCCAGGCAGGTCTCTCATGACTACCGCTACATGTCCCCTTGTATGACCAGTGGTAATGTCCTAGCAGGTACCCTGTTATCTTAGTTTGACACTCTACTTAACTTAGCAGAAAAGTTTCCAACAGCTTATCTCAAATGGTATACAGGGCCAGGCACACCCTCAAATGTCATCAATAGCCTGGAACTAGAGACTAAAAAAGAGAAACAATATTTATATTGTGCTAGGTTGGCATTTCGCATCACACAACTTACAACCTAAATTCAAAATTTACACATTCATGCCTGCCACAGCATTTCCCATAACACCCATCTTATGAACACAAAACAAATGTTTGGGGCCTGGCAAAGATTTTGTCAAGATGTCTGCAACCATTTCATTAGTTGGTGTGTATTCCACTACAATTTGTTTGTCCTCCACTGCATCTCTTATGAAATGATGTTTTATGTCTATGTGTTTAGTGCATTTATGAAACACTGGGTTGTGCAACAATTTCTGTGCACTCTGACTGTCATTTAGAATGGTTATTGGTCCCTCTCTACCACAAATTTCCCTTAGAAATCCTTTCATATGAATTACCTCTTTTGTAACATCACTCAATGCCAAATATTCAGCCTCAGCACTTGAGAGTGCTACAGTTTTTTGCTTCCAAGACTCCCAGCTTATAGCAGCACCACTCATCTTCGTCACGTAGCCAGTGTATGATCTTCTGTCTGACACGTCTCCTGCCCAATCTGCATCTACATATGCCACAATGTCTTCCCCAGTCTTCTTGAACACCAGTGCGCAGTCTAGAGTGCCCTTCAAGTACCTTAGTACTCTCTTTGCCATAATCCAATGCTCATGGTTATGATGGCTACTAAACTGGCTTAAAACACTCACTGTGTGAGCGATATCTGGTCTAGTGCAAATGGCAAGGTACATCAGACATACTAATTACTGTTGATATGGCTGGTTTGAGACACTTGCTTCATCATCTATGGACTCGAACAATTTATTGTTAGATCCCATGGGAGTTGCCACCAGCTTGCAGTCAATCATCCCGAATCGCTCCAATATATCCTCTGTACTTTCTCTGACCAAGGGTATGATTGTCGTGTTCTCTGAGCATGGTTGTGAGATATATCACAGAGATGACTTTGGTGTACGAGGCAAGGTAAAGGCAACTGCAACCAACATTGACTGCTTGTATAAACTTAACATCCACTGTGAAAGCGCAAATTTCTCAGTGGTTAAATCTACACAAGAGGTATGGCACAAGAGACTTGCACATTTTGGTGAGGTGGGACTGGAGCAGCTCAAGAACGGTATGGTCACTGGCATTAGCTATTAAAATTCATAAGTGAATAAGGAAGTGTATGTAGCCTGCGTAAAAGGTAAGCAAGCAGTGAGACACGGGCTGCAAAGAAGTTGGAGCTCATTCACTCTGACATATGTGGTTCTATGCCTGAGGACTCATTTAGTGGTGCTCGTTATTTTCTGACCTTCATTGATGACATGACGAGGAAAACATTTGTCTATTTTCTGAAGTCAAACGGTCAAGTGTATGAAAAACTGAAGGAGTTCAGAGCAGCTGTAGAAAATGATACTGGTATGAGAATAGAAGGTTTGTGCTCTGATAATGGCACTGAGTACATCAATAAGGACATGATGAAATGTCTCATGGGAAAGTCCTCTTCTGCTTGTGATGTTCAACTGTTACCATACATTCTCCAAGTACCACCAGAAGGTCACTGGAATATGTCTTCAACCTCAGTGATAACTTCTATAGTGATATTCCATTCAGTTTGCTGTAATACACTTTGTCCGTGCAAACTGATTGTACTCTGTTTCTATTATCATTCCCTCTTTCTGTCTATTCAACAGTAATTCCACTGTGAATTCCCCTGATCTTTCTGCAGTACCACTGAAGTCGATGTTTAGTAATTCCAACGCTTCCTCACTCCCACAATCTTCTACAATATTTACACCTTTGCTCCGGCAAGCCGTCTGTAAATGATCCTTCTTGTTGCATGCTTTACAAACATAATTGGAAAAGGGACCCTTTGCAGGTAAATGACTAGGGTTATTACAACGATACCAACTCCTACTTGCGCTTTTCTCTACCGCACTAAATACTACTGTGGCTTATTCCTCTCCCTCGGGACCCATACTGGCGACTCCGTGTTATTATGCATGTCCGTCCATTTTCCGCTAAGTAACCTCTCCTCCGAGTTCCCAGGTTGCAATTCCTTCGAATGTTTAATGAAGGCTTCCATTGTGCCGGCCTTCTCTAAGGCGGTCTTAAATGTTAGTTCTTCTTCGACTAGCAACTTCTGTGCAATATTTTCATAATGAAGACCATTCACAAAGGCATCATGTAACACCTCATCCAGGAATTGTTTATTATCACAAAACAGCGACAACATTTGTAATTCTACTGCATATTCTTAAATGATCTCAATGCTGCGGGCCCGAACACTGTCAAAAATACGCTACATTTTTCCTCATCCTCGATTTTGTTAGTTTTAGAATAATGTTTGAGTCTTTCACAGTAGTACTCAAAATCCCTATTCTCCTCACAGAACTCCTCAATTTTTCTGGACGTCATACTTACAACCGTCCCTTGTCACTGTTCTCCGCTTCTTCTGGAGATACTAATACTGTACTGCGACCCGTCACTCATTTCACGCACTCCCGAGTATTTAAGGCTTTTCTCAACATCCCATCCTCGTCATCACTTTTGTATCTTCAAATAATCCCACATTTGCGTTCAGTACAGTTCTCCTAGATGTTGTTATTCCGCCATCTCTGTGCACCGACCACACTAGTCAGCCTAACACTCCTGTTCACCACTGCGATGTCAACATCACAATACGCTTGACGTCGAAATCAATGCAACAGTGAGCCAGTATGCCAGTAAGGTACCGTGCGGTAATGGTAAAATGAGGTGTGATGCATTTGCCAGTCATCCATATTGCTTCCTTGCATTTCTACAATTACCAGAATAATGGCAAAATAAGGGGAAAAAACAGGAATACATTCATCAGTTTCATTCTTTTTTTCCTGAAAAAAATTAAGAGAATGTATTTTAATGAGTTACAGCACAATACTGAGCACACAACAGCTAAATAAGGAAGCAAGAAGCAGAGAATTCACCTACGTGAATCTTTCCAAACAATTATTTGCCAATGAAGTGTACAAATTTGTGCAGCAGTAAGGTAGAGAAAATAATGTTTTTAATGTTGTTATATTGCTTGCTTGTATTCTGTGTTACTTTTTGTAGGTAAGTAGTTCATATATTAATAAACCACCCAGAATTCTGAATAAAGAACTCTAATTATTTTTACTGGTTTTGATATTTTTTCTGTAGTTGTACCTCAAGGGAAACAAACTATTTGTACTATTTGTGTTTTAATTAATTTATATATATTTTTTTTCTTAAGCTTAAGAATTGTATGTTCCCTCAATTTTGCTTGTATGCAGGAGAAAAATTAGGTGGTAGTCCCTATTATTGTGTTACTGTGGATGTTAAGTGCAGCAGATAGTGTCTCTGCCATCCACCACAAAGGAACGTTGCGTTCAACATGGCAACATGTGCTGTGCTCGTTTGTCACAGGCTGAGAGACAAAGGTGACGAGCTGTCGCAGACTGTCCAGAACTACGCTGAGTCAGAGAGTGTGAACACATCGCTGAAGAATGGGCTTCTCAAGTTCTCTGTAATCATGTCTGCTGTCGGAGATTACAGGTAATTCCTCACATCCCCCTAGTCTTGTTAGTAAGAACTCCTTTTCACATTTTCTGTCTGGTCTTTACTTTCACACTTCAGACATGTAGGGTGACTTGTGACATTTCAAAAATAAACATTTTTTGCACGTATGACAAGCCTGAATTGTTATTTCCTTGCAGTAATTCCAAAGAGTGAGTGCCCTAATTAAATCACGTTAATACATCAAAAACCTGTTATGACGTTTCTGATGGGACTCAGAAAATGTGAACACAATATATGAGGGTGATTTCCTATTATAAAACAGTTTTAGGGACCAAATGAATGTAGTATTATAACCAGAAAAATGTTGCAAGTGGGAACTTTATAAACTTCATTTTCACACTGTTGACAAATATAGGAAATAATTGTGTAAAAGGGTCCTAAGTCATCCACGATGATGGTATGTGACTCTTGTTCAAATTTCCACTACATCAGCAAGTTGTGTGGGCAGTTAGCGCTCCTTGTTTGCATAAATATAATGTTCTGTTATATTAACACATTGACATTAAAACGTGAACGTAGCGTGATCACAAAGTCAGTTACCCTTAATTTACCTGTTCATTAATTCGGCTCACAATATGCGAGCTTTTATAAATTCCCAGCAGAGTGCAGATATGATCTATGGTTGTTGACATCTAGTTTAAATGTCTACATAATATTGTAAAGTTTGTGTTAAAAAATGTGTGTTAGTAAACTTCTTTCATTATCTTAGGACAGAGTGTGAAAAAGACAGTACAAAGTTGTGCATCCATATCTCATGGCGAATGTTCGGATAGTGCATGCGTAAGCCAGCTAGCTAATCAGAAATTAAACAGACTAATATATATACTGATGACATCAGTCCCATCCTTGTTGTACTTGAAATTTCAAACTGGAACATTGCAGTCTGAAAGTGCCTTAAAAATACCACCTTGTTGTCATATTTTTATTCTGTTGTATCTTGAGTGTTGTAGTGTCAGTAGTCTCGATGTACAATCATATCATATTTTCTCATTCATTCGTACAGTAAGAGAGAACACCCGGGATTCAATATATCAAGGGAATTTTTTGTTTAAAAAATTTGAAAAGCAGAATAATTTTTAATACGGAGAAATCTGTGTATTGGATGAATTTACCCAACCTTCCTTGTTGTGTTGAAACGTGTACAAATATAATCGCATAAGTAATTTTTAAATATAAATTTTTTAAATAGGCTGTGCATTTAACCCCTTATCCGGCAGTCGAAAATCCAAAATTTTCTCTATTTGATAGTCGATATTCCCCATTTCAATAGTATGTATTTATAATGTCAGCAACATTTTCAGTAAAGATTTCAAGAAATACCTAAGTGTTACAGAACCTTTGTAAAAAATTTTTTTATTGTAATAATGTATTACAAGCACATAAGCGAAAAAAAAGTTTTTTATGTGAAAAATGGTAAGAAACACATACATTTTTAATTTGTTTGAACAAACAAAAATATTTAAGTGAAAAACTAATTATATTTGTTTAAAACATACATTTTTTTGGATCATAATACATTTAGTACACATTTTTTAAGCTGCTTGTCATTGAGCTATCAAACTGGCTGAAATGCAAAACAAATACATATTGTTCAATACAAAGCTCGAGGAGTGTTTCATTCCTACTACAAATAGGCAGTTATTCTTGGAAATAGCACGTGAAATTAAAGAAAAAGTGTATATCCTTCTCAACAAAGATAATGCCAGAGCCACCAACTGCTGTATGGAAAGCGCAGAGTCTGTAGATAGCTATGGTCTACAGCAGTTACAGATCTAGCTATGAGTGAGTTTTAAAAGGAGGGGGGGGGGAGATTACTGTAAAAACTAAATGTTTGACAAGGAGAGAGCCGTGGCAAGCCTGACACTTCTTTGGTTAGATCGTTAACATTTTTCTCCATAAATTAATTTACCAATGTCATTCTGAAATGGTCCAACCTCAAGTTAACCTTTTAAGATCTTTTTATAATATGTAATCGTACAGTATTTTTGGGGGGTTTAGGGGGTAATCGCCCCCCCCTCCCTTGTCTCATCTCCTTGGTATTCTAACTGCACTAGAAAAACAGTCAATGTAGTCAAGAATATTTTCTTCTCCATTTTTATAGTCTAGTTATCGAACCCTGGGTGTTTTCTTTCAACTTTTTTTAGTTTCAAAATTTGAAAATTTTTATGACATTCTAAAAAAACAGTTATGTTGTGGCAGCAAAGTAAGTGGACGTGAATACAAGAAAATTATGTAATAGAGATTTTTTCCCCATTAATTATTAGGAAATCTTAAATCTAGTATGTGCACAAATGTTACTGTATGTGTTCAGATTTTTATTTTAGAAATGTTTGTATCACGTGACTAATTATGCTGTAAATGAGCACTAAAAGATTCCTAACAAACTACTGCAGTCTTCATAAATTAAATTGTGAGTCCTGAAGATTGTATTAGGGCATCTAAGCTCTCGTTTATAATATAATTCTGTAATAAGAAGTAGCTTCTAGCTGGTACATAGTTGTAGTATTTGCAAATATTCGGTGTACCAAAATAAAATTAAAAATTAGTACTTTTATATTAATTACATAAAAACAACTAGAAGCAGACAGTCAAGACTAAACGGAAATGTTTGAGCTCTGTAATCGTGAATGTACTGGTCATATGTGGCATATGTGTTGTTCAAGTGACTAAGAATGAAAACGTTTGTGTGTTTAGCCGTGTGTCTACATTAAGAGTTCTGTCTACCACAGGCCGGAAGCCACTGAGCTTAAGGCCTCACTCTCTAGTTTAGCAGTGGTTTCGAAAATATTTTTGTAACACAAATTAATACATATATCAAAATTTTCTTTGGCAGTTTAAAAACACTTTTTTATATATATATATATATATATATATATATATATATATATATATATATATATATATATATATATATATATATATATATATATATATATATATATATATATATATATATATATAT
>PNEQ01003196.1:41762-57793 GCA_003012365.1 Medauroidea extradentata | reverse complement strand
TAGCAGACGATTTGACCCCACAACTCTACCTCGCGAGGTGGAGCGGCGGGAGCATGACCTACTTGACCTGGAGGCGCTTGACCTTGCGAGTAAAACGGACCCCCGCCATATTGTTTCCGGTAAGTAAAACGCCTAGGAGTGCCCCGGGAGCTGAAAGAGCAAAAAGAGACGCCAGGTCACTGCGAGTAAAACAAACCTAGTGAGACGGTTGGTTGTTCCATAGATGGCATCCTACGATCTTTACATTTTGCTGCGCGGGAAAATATGGATAAAATCAGACTGTTACTTTTACTGTCGAGCTGTGAAAGTCTTCGTACCTACTTGCACATTAATATAATGATGATAAAGTATGTGAACTAGTAACTAGTAGTAATGTTTTCTACTGTGTTGACCACCTTGTCTATTATTACTTTAATTTTTATTCAGCTGTACATAATAAAAGTTTATTGACAAATTTTACAGAAAACCTTATTTGATATCAAATGATAAATTAACATAGTACTTGAGCCTGCAATTACTGTACGTAAAAATAATTCACTGAAATGGGAATATTTCTGGATGACATAAGATTTTTGAAACAATGTACCGAACCCTAATTGTATAAAATTGACCAGTATGAACAACACATTAGTATACACTTACGCTGTCATGATAAGATTACAACAGACAAGATGCAAAGTTCACAATGAGAATAAAATAACTTGTCAACCAATCGGCATCAAGACAAATGAGCTGATGAGGGCGCTGATTGGCTGACATCTTTTGTTATTTGTGTTGCCTCTGTCACATTATCATCAAGATTTCAAAAATAATCAACTCCATCACATTGTGTCCTTTGTCTGCAGACGGTCTTGAAGCCATTTGGGGTGGCCACTCATTAGGGAAACCGGTAAATGTCAGGGATTTCACTACCATCTGGAAATATCAGGAAAATTTCAGAGATTTTTTCCTTTAAAATCAGGTATTTTCATTAGTTAGATTAAATTTTGGTAAATTTCAAGGTGTTTACAGACTGGGAAAAATGGGATTTGTACAGGAATTATATTACCCGTAAATAAAAAGAATGGGTATTCTGTCCTGTGACCTCACAAGCCTACCAGTGCGCACCAGTGAAATGGTTGCAGCATGACGTGCACGTGCCTTGTGACTCTTGGCACTTCAGGTACCCTCAGTACTGTGCAGTCGGCTAGACTCTAGCAGATATAATGGGATGTTTAGGTTATTTATTTGGTAATGACAGGCTTGCATGAAAAGCAAGTAGGCTTGACTTGAATGACATAAACAACACGGATCTCTTAGTTTTTCATCTGGAACTTAGTACCACATTTTCATCATGATGCTGTAAAAAAGGTTTGCCAATTCTTCACATACTGTGGCGGGGTTTGACAAATCCCTAAACAAGGTAGCCAAAAAGGTCAAATGGAGGTTGTGATTAAACTTTCGGATGATAGTAATAACTGTGTGAGTTCGAAATATTTCTCTGCATTTCTAGGCCACAGTACTTCTGCAGATCTGCAAAATGTGCTGATGTTAGATTTGAGTAAAAGTTATACGGGGAAAAAAAATTGCTCAAATTTCTATGGACGAGCCTAACGTCAATATTAATCTCTTAAGAGATCTTTGTGACTTGCAAGGGGCAGTGAGGTAGTTTCAATTTTGGATATTATTACCAGTGATTTGCATACCTCCCTGAAACAGTTTCTTAGTTGTCTTTCTTCCTAAGCTAGTGATTTTTTCAATTCTCTTTCGGCGACCATTGAGCCATTCCTAACGGATTTCCAGTCAGATGCACTCATGAAACCGTTCCTTTTTGAATCTCTGAATTCAATACTTCTAAACATCATATCCAAGTTTGTGAAAAAATATATGCTTTCTTCTTCTTCAACGAAAGCTAATTCTGTTGATCTGTCAGATAGACTGTGTTTCTGAACACTAAGAATTTTGAATCAGACTATGCCACAAAGAAATCCCTGCAAAAATGTTTTCCAGAAATTCTGTGAAAAAATGTTAAAAAGTGTTCACTTCTGAAATATCCATTAAGTGAGGAAATCTCATACCTAGACCCAGCTGTTGTAGCACGGCGAGTTGTATGAATATGTACCCTAGAAAACTCTTTAACATTCTTGTAAAAAAAAAATTGGTACCTGGTTTGGAGACTGACAAAATTCTCAGTTTACGTCACTTTGTAAAACAGATGATGTCCAACACAATATAAAAACTTTTTGTATGAGAAATGAACAACATGCACGCACATACACACATATAGCTTTATTATGTGTATTGAATTGTGCAACTGTTATTGTTTTGGTATTTACAAAAGTATAAGAATATTAATTGTTTTAAGTAAGTTACAGATAGTTTCAGGCTGAGTTTTAAGACCACGTTCTCTTGTATCTACTTTTTAGTGATGTTAATTTTTATTCCTAAATGAGATGAAGAATTAGTCTTTTATGCAAGATTCTATGTAGCTTGTCTCTTTTCTAAAAATTATTTTAGTACTGTACTTACTCATGGCAATGCTAATGTGGAACAAGTTTTTTCCATTAAACGCGAGTGTTTACTTGAGAATCTCAAGGGAGAGTCATTGATTGCTCAGCAGTACGGAATCTAGACCATTTTGTAAGGGGGGGGGGGGGCAAAGTTGGCTTGCACTGCCCTCCCTGTTTTCTTTTTCCAAATTTTATGGCAATATAAGTAAATATAGGGTAAAATTAAAAAAAAAAAAACTGCTGAAATAGGTATTAAATTTGTTTTAGTAATTAGAAACTGAATTTTTGCAATGCAAAAAAGTCTGTATTTCAAAATTATATGATAAAAATAAATTCATCAATTTAGTTTAACGCACAGCTGTTGCACACAAACAAACGTACTAGTACACACTACAAATTTAATTAGTGTTCTCTCAGCAAAAAATTTACTACGCTTTCATCATTAACCAAATTAGCTTCTTCAAGACTGTGAAGAGATCAGATTGTTGAAACATAAAATAATAGTCATTAATACACATATAAGTAGATATAATTTTATACATTCAAGTTATACATCATAATAGAGGATAATAGCTTCAAAACTTATACCGTAAAGTGGGGATACTTTGCCAAATTTTGGAGTTACTTTGCACCACTATTTTTTTGTTTAAATTAAATGTTTGAAGCTTTTTTTAACATACAAAATTCTCCATCTACAGCAGAAGTAATTAACTACACTTGAACGTAAAGGATTTCTTGAAATTTTCATTTGAATTGAAATTAATTAGGTGGTGCAAAGTTACCCAGGCATCCTCACTTTACGGTATTCATTAAAACCACGACTGAGTGTTTAATACAACTTAGCCTATGGAAGTAATGACGGTATAGTTCAGTTTTACGTGTTCTCAGGGCCTACATAATGTCCACGCAATGTCTCACTTCAGTGTCCAAAATAAAATATTATAATAGTTTTAATTTAAATTGTTGAGTGTTTGTAACAGAAAAATTATATTTTAACTTTTTAGTGCTGCTCAGCTAAGCATGAGAAATTAGTCTCTCAGTAACGTAGGCGTAATTAAATTTGTTAGGTGAGTTGTTCTTAAATATTGTAATGCTGGAAATGAACACAATTTGAAGGTTCTGCAACATAAACAATTCAACACTTATCTGGTTCGTATCCGGTATATTTTCTTGCAGTGTCTCTCCTCCAGTTCAAATTAAACATTGCAAAAATAAAATCTCCACTAAACTCATTACAAAACAAATTACCGGTTCACAGACTTTCCTTGATGGTAGTGGCTCAGCCACATATTCTTACCAAACTCTCGTTTTACACAACTAAGCACAGGGACTCCAGAAACCCATTGTTACAACATTCAAAATTATTCTGCCGTGTGTACATTCAGAAATGTTGAACCCAGCGCCAAGAGAAATCCAAGGAACATATTGATTAAAATTACTCTGAACTGGAGTACTAACCAAACTGAGAATACGTAGTATGTTAATTAAAGAAAACAATTTTACAACAACGGCTAATTCAAAATAAAATTACACGTACATAAGTATCACATTAACCAGTTAACAAAAAATTTCAAAACACTAATTAATCTCATCTTGCCCCAGAATAATTAAAGACATAAAACAATATAAATGATCTGTTGCAGCTGATATTATTTTTCTGTCCTAACTTTCTCAAAAAAGGCTTTGCCAACCTGTTGCCCCTTTGATATGCTGCCCGGGGCACATGCCCCCTCTTGCCCCCCCACTAGATCTGGCACTGTTGCTCACAGGCAAGTGTATGGTGGTATTGCTGCAGTTGGTTGACTGAACCATATTGTAAACAAAATTTCAAAGGAATTAATTAGATCAGTATGTTATTCTCTTGCTAGGTATAAGGAGGCAAGGGATCAGCAAAGATTGGCCAACAAAACAAAGACAACTTGATGAAGAGAGCTGCAGTCGTTGCGAGGGAACTAGCTGCCAAGAAGTCAACCTTACTGAAGATGCTAGAAAGGAAGTTGACATGACAGATGAGAAGATTAAGCCTGTAACAAAGTGAAGACACTGTCAACTGAAATTGTGAAGTAAGTTGTAACTATTCCAGCAAAAATGTAACGCCAGTAGGCTAAGTGGAACAATTCTATCGTGAAAATTTGAGTGTTGATATGCTAAGTGTGTAACTAAATTACAGTCTACATGACATAGGTAAAGAGTGCCTTAGACTTTAGACTATTACAATACCGACCGGTATTAATTAAGGACTTCATTATCTTCTATGGACATATTCAGGATACATGTGAACAAAAGTGACTATTAGACCTTAGTCGATAGGTTGCGTTTTACTGTAATGTTTTGGTTATGTACAATTTTAGGTACGTAATATGTGTCCATATTTATTTGTTTCACAATTTAAAAATCACGGAAATTGAATATTATCCATTAGGGAAATAGATGAATTTTTTTTGGTCATTGTGGGTGGCCATCCTGTCATTGCTGATAGTTCCCATTCAATATCCTTGTCTCTTGAGATATTATTCGGCAACGTATTCCAGATGACTTCCATTGACACCCTTGTAGTGTGGTTTGATACTTGACTTGGTGAAGAAATAAATTATTCATCACATACTAATACCAAATACATATTGTAAAGGACAATATGGGAAACTCCAGCATTTTAATACTGTCAAAGTGCGAGACATGTTACCGACGGCGAGAACTGGAAACAGTAGCAAAATTCACATTCTTATGTCTGTTTTATACGGTGTTTAAAAATTTACAAACTGAATTTCTCTCAGGATAATGGTATGAGAAAGTGTTTATTAATATTTTAAATTTGAACTTATGAAAATAATATCAAACATAGTAGTTCTATATTATAAATCACGATTATATTTCAATTTATATACTCTGTTTCACAATGTTTGGATAAATTTTCCAGCAACTTATGGGAAATAATTTTTTTTTGTATAATTTGATTTGTTGCACAATGCAAAACATTTTTAGCTCTGAAATGGACCTGAAATGTCTATTTCAGCATTTGTACTGCAAAGTTTGTCTTGTGAAGTGACAAAAATAACAAAATATTACAAATTATTGCCCATAAGTTGCTGTCAAATTTATCCAAACTTATATGAAATTGAGTATACATAGCAATATATAAAACTTGAACTACCCATAGAGCAATGTACTACTGCAGAAGGAACACCGCTCCTGTTGGCGGGAGCTGGAACCAAATAAAAAGTCTTGTGTTGTTCATATGAGTTTTCTATATTGTCCTTGTACAATATTGTAACATCTTTACGTACGAGACTCCATTGATACTGACTGGTAGGAGATGCTGTGCCATACAATATGGCCTCCAACCCCACTACAATTATGTGTGGTATCAGTACAGTGTGAGGAAAGGAGCTTCTACTCCTCACCTCCTTAATTCAGCTTCCAACGATACGTTACAACACAACATATGTTCATTGACATATTTTTATTACTTTGAAATAATATGTACCGTGACGCCGAACTGTCAGCCACAATTTCAGGGCTGTCTGTGTCTACACGATATTGCTGTTCATGCTGATCAACTTAGTGCCATTACATTGTTAAAACTTTGTTTGTTGATTGAAACATACAGTATTTAATTTTCACCCTTCTGCAGGCTCCAGCTAAGGTAGTGGCTTAAAATGAACCTAATTGTTGCATTATATCTGAACTACAAGTTCTTACTATCAAAAATTTTTAATATTTATAGACAGTACGATCACTACATTTTCATTTTAGTTTAAAAAAAAATTTACAGTATATAATTCACTGCTAGTTTGATATAATTAATTAACTTTTACTGTCATGTAGCTAAATGAAATCTACCACATGTTCTCGCTGTCTGGCAGAGTCACAGTGTGTATAGAGACGGCCAGGGTAAAGGTAGGGTCGGATGCTCGACTTACGAGACAAGCCTGTCGCCCACTGGTCCGAAGAACGGATGAGGTGAGATGAGAGGAGTGTGGAGAAGCGATGGAATGAGAGAGATGGGGAAACCAGCCGGCAGACAGCAACATTCACCACATTTACAACTCGCCGGGGATCAAGCCCGGATCGACTAGGTCAGAGGCAAGAGGTCTGACCCCTCAACCACCGCGGCCCCTACAGTCATCAATAATTCAGAAGTTTTGATCCATTGGCAAGTAAACACATACACTAACTGCGGTGCTAAAAACAGCAACAAAATGCCTCCTCAGGATGAGAAACAGTAGAGTTACCATATTTACTCACATAATGTCCGGCCACACATGTCTGCACCCTTATTTTTAAATCCCTAAAAAAGAAAATTTAAAAATTTGCCTAATGTCCACACCAATTGTCTACGGAAAGCAAAACAACTTTGGCCACCCCTAAAGGACACAGTAAAGATGGAAAGTTGAAAGTTCTGTCAACAAAGCTGTGACCTTGAGCTGTCCATTATCTCCTGTCCCTAGAGGGTTGGAGAGGGTGGGAAAGTTCGCTGAACTCAACAAAGCACGGTAATGGTAAACACAGCGGACCAACACGCAGTTTAAAGACAGTAGTCTCGTGTCGAGTTTCGTAGTGCAGTGTATAGAATGGGTAAATATAAATCCTTCAATGCACAGTTTAAATTACAAGTCGTTTGTTATGCTGAAGAGCATTGGAACAGGGCTGCTTAAACGGAGTTTGAAGTGCATAAAAAAAGTGTGTGTCAGTGGTGGAAAATGAAAGAACAGCTGCGGTCAAAAAATGCAACAAAGCGTGTGTGTCGCGGACCCAAGTCTGGGAAGTTCCTAGAACTATAAGTTCAACTTTTGAACTTTATACGTGAATTAATGAATAATGCCTGTGTTGTTTTGCAAAAAAATTGTAGGGCTGTAACGATTCGACTACTAATTAATCAGGAATATCCTATATGGCCGTATCTGTAATTAATCTGTATTCCCATATATATAGTATTGTTAACTTCAAAATTAAAAATGTGTAAAATATTGTTTAACAAACTTTTCATAATTCTAGACGTAATTCCCATTCAAAATTTACATATAAACTTTTTCCTGCCTGTTATTTTTCACAATTTCATCATAATTTTTACCAGTGATAAACATTCATAAATTTTTTTCCATGCAAAATGAAACGCAAACATTCTGATGTTTTCACCGTTAACCAAACATGAGGCACTTAAATTAATTTACCATTAATATACGGCCCATTTCAATATACAGTAGAACCCTGTTATAAAGTTTTTCAAGGGACATGTGAAAGAAAGTGTTACACGCAGGAAAATGTTATAAGCAGGAATCAATATTTTTACACCAGTAAAAGGATATTACACAAAAGTAACGTAAAATTTTATAGTTTATTTACAGTGAAAAAGCCTATAATGAGATTGAATGAGGCTATAGTTACTGTGCTATCAGAAACATGATGAATACATACATTGTGTGCATAATAGAGGCTTTCCCACTTGTCTTCTGTAAGTTCATGATAGTCATATTCAGTATCACAGTCTTTAATTTCATTGTAATGTACACTTATGGTACTTTCCCAGACATTAATTTGTTTTTTTACAGATATTTTTAGTCTACAGCTTAGTAAATTTATTAAAAACAATAGAGTTAAGAAAAATTTTACCAGAGTTTTGGTTAATGTCTGAGAAAAAAGTGATGTTATAAGCAGGAAATGAAAATACCAGTGTCGTTATAAGCAGGAAATGAAAGCATTATGCTTTATGTAAAAATGGTGGGACAAAATAAAAGTGATGTTATATGCAGGAAAATGTTAATATCCAGAAATGTTATAACAGGGTTCTACTATATTGGTATGTTTCAAATATTGTTTTAAGGTGTCCCTTATTAGTGTCGCAAACAATAAATGTCATAAATAAACAAAACTGTAAATGCAGTGTCGTAGATAACTGTATGCTTGTTAACATTTTTCCAAAATGTCACTTTGCATTGAAGCTTTAATAGCCGCTATCTTTAATATTACTGTAATATACGACAAAGGAAGGACTGGCATCTGGACAACATGTCATTAGTCGACGATACAACTCGCCAACTGGTCGATAAAAACACGTTCACTTATTAGCCATCGCTATATAACTCTTTGCATGAATAATATATGCATTATCCATCTTAACAGCTAACAACGAACATTATGGTTACGGATCCCCGGTGTCAGTTTAGAGTTACAGTACTTTTTTACATTTGTGAATATGTATGGATTGCAAATAAATCGACAACGCATTGGAAAATTGTAATCTCATGGTTATGGCTGGATGAAAAACTGTCAAAGCCACACAAATTTTGTATAACGAAATTAGGTACACGGGCACAATGGTGGTATAAATCAGGTACACCAGTACATTGTTGGTAAATGAGATAACCGGTAAATTGAATTGGTAATATGGAATTTCACGAGAGAATCGGGAATGTTATTCAGTAATCAGTTTTTTCATATTGGTACAACACTGTGAAATAGTTCAAGTAAAGGCGTGGGAAATTGCTCGTTCCATGAATATATCACATATCGAATTCAAGGTTAGTCGTGGTTGGGTCACACAATTTATGAGGAGGAAAACCTTTCTCTACGACGAAGAACATCATTGACTCTAAAATTGCCGAAAGAATAAGATAAAAAGTTGCTGCAGTTTCAGCGATTCACCATAAGCAGAGAAAGACCCACAATTACCCACTCTCACAAATAGGTATCGTCGACCAAACTCTCTGTACTTTGACGTGCCACAAAGTACGACAATTAGTCAGAAGGGAGCATCAAGTGTTACTGATCATACAACTGGAAATGAGAAGTTACGCTGTACAGTTATGCTAAGGTAACTGCCGCCATACATTACTTTCAAGAGGAAGACAATGCCAAAAGGCACTAGCTTTCCGCCTGGTGTGTATGTGTGGGTCCAAGATAAAGACTGGATGGATATCCTCCTCATGAAAGACTGGCTGTAAACTGTGTGGAATCTTGGACCTGGTGCTCTTCTGAAGAAACAATTGTTACTTGTGTGGGATAGTTTCCGAGCACATCTTGTGGAAGATGTTAAGCATGACCTGTCTGGCGGCAAGACCAACATAGTTGAAATTTCGGGAGGCCTGACACCTGAACTGCAGTCCCTAGATGTGTCCATCAAGAAACAGTTTAAGGGACATCTTCACAGACTGTACTTGGAATGGATGGCAGACGACAGTCACGAACTCACTCCAGGGGGGGCAGCCTAAAAAGACAGTCACTAACCCAGATATGTAACTCTGGGTGAAACAAAGCTGGGCACTCATCACCAAAGTTGTGGTGGTAAAAAAACTTAAAAAAAAAATTGGTATCACCGTCGCTCTCGACAGGACTGAAGATGATTTAATCTGGGAAATTAAGGGATCACGAAAGCAGTGATCCTAACGGAGAAAGCAGTAACGCAGAGGAAGATGAAAGCGACAAGTCTGTAGCAGACTAGAAACTGCTGAGTTGAGAACGACTGCTGCATTTTTTTTAAACACTCAAGTGTAGAATTATTTTTTTTTTAAATTAGGTTTTTGTGATGTTTACTTGAAAGTGTAACTAAAATGCAGACTAAATAAACATTTCGAGTGCTGCTGCAGTGTAAATTTTTTTGGGTAAGTTAATTATTTGCAACATTTTAATGTTATGTAAATACATTTCAAATTCTTTAAATAACAGTACATTAGTTGACATGGTTCAATCTTGTTTTCTGTTGAGATAAAGACACGCAGTGCAGCGTAAAGGAAATGTCAACTTTAATTCATTGGTTAGCTATTTTACGTGTCAGGAGGACAGAGCCCTTCTTTGTTTACAGTACGTTGGAATCCCTCCATCTGCATTTCTCAAGCTCAAAATATTTCCTTCCCCTTCCTCCTGAACCACATCTTGATGGACGGTAGAAGAGGGGATGAGGGTGGTAGTATGGATCGATACAGTGCGCAGCAGATGCGGAACTGGTGAGTCACTGCGCTGTTGCCAGCTCGCTGACTCCATACCTGCTACCACACGCAGCAACGTAGGGACATGGCACAGCTAAAATGCTGCAGTTAATGGCCGTTTTCATCCATCACACATTAATCACATTAAAAAGACACAAGTAACCACACTTCTTTCTGTGTTGCCAGTTATTTTTCTATGTTCTGAAGGGTAAGAGACAGTTACTGGTGCCGATGACGGCAAAGTAAACATGGTCTAACCCTGGTTGTCTGCAAGCAATCCCGCAGCAATATTCTCTTAAAATAGCTAGTGAAATCAATAAAAAATTAATAGTAAATGCGTTTTGTGCCTTTTTAGCCATAATTAAAAGACAACTAAAATTTATGGTTCTGAATGCAGCACATAAAACATTGTCAAATTACTGTAGACTTTATGCGAGTAAATATAGTAAATATGTTGAACTCTAATGCCTCAGCTTGGTGTGTGTGTGTGTGCGCGCGCACACACATGCATGCGTGTCTATATAACACCTGTATAGAAGACAGGGACTCTCAAGACGAATAGCCATGGAAAGAGACTTGAATCACCGTGTAAAACTCCTTCTCCAGCAAAGCAGTGAGTGAGTAGGTTTTTATCTACATGTAGTGTATGTACGCATATCTCTACAATCCATCTCAATTCAATCTCACAAGCTAATTCACGGCTTGGCTCATAGTGGAAATGCGGCTTTTAATGTTTGCTTCAAGGCTACCCGTATAAGCTCTGTCATTTCTTAACCTCTAATATGGTGATAGGTGGCGCCTGTAAGTGCGACATGACACGCGCACACATCACTTATCACTTCTTGCCTTAGCCTCTTAGAATTAGTCACTGAACTGTCATGCAAGAAAACAGTTTTTAAAATAAGTGGAGGACTTGGAATGGGTGTACATATACACACGTCATATTCTTTGAATCCTTTCCTAAGTAGATATTCACACAAGTTTAGCAGTTTACGGTTAAACTTCTATCATACGAAACACAGCACACCTCTATGCAATCTTGGCAGGCAGTCTTCTTAAGCTCTTCTCGTAAATTCATGAAAAATCCTAAAGTAAGGAATTAGACAATGGTTCAGCCATGCTTGTGTACGTCCAGACCATCCTGGATTAACGAGGTTCAACTGTATAAAACAGTGACAGAACGAGAAACCACGACGGTGAAACATTTACAGCAGGCACATGATGAAATAGTGAATTATGACCTCAGAGGAGTGACTAGCTGTAGAAGAGCGTGGCTAGAAGCCAGCAAGATACAGTTTGATGACATCTATTCTTAGAACAAATACATGTGTGAATAGTTAAGTCCTCGAGAACAGGATCACAGCTAATTGCTGCCGTAATAAAAATATTAGTTCTCTATTTACTTTGTATTAATATTTTGAAATCAATTTGTTTTAATTTTTCATGGTAAATGATAACAGGAATTCTATTTTGAGGAGAGTGTTATTGCTGAGGTAGACCGCAAATGATTTTAACGTAGTGATGGGACGACTCCATAATCTCGATTCCGATTCTCGATTCCTAAAATAATTGATACCCTCAATTCCCTTCGATTCCACATGTATTACCTTAATAAATAAAACTAGTGATTTACCTTAATTTTTAAAATTCCTCTGGATGATCGGGCATCTCAGCGAGTGTATCGGTACTTGCAGAATCATAGAAAAAACAGTACGGTAGATAACAAACTTTTTTTTAAATTAGCAGTCCATTGCCACTTTAAAACAGAACATATGAAATACTTTTGCACAACGATAACCACCTTAGCGATCGAGTAAGATTGAAGTCGGTAAGCAACCAAAACGATTTTCCAATGGTACTACAAAATAATTCGGGGATTCACCTGCATCGCTAACCATTGCCAACTTTTTTTCGTTGATTCTACCTGATGATGCTCGATCCTTCGATACCATGAGAATCGAAGGTATCGGGGAATCGACTGGCACATACTTAATTTTAAGTTGAAACTATGCATTTAAGAATTTTGGGTTTGAATAATATAAAAAGATATGTTCACAGATGAAATATTTTTTTTAACTTTCTTGACGGATATTATGATTGAAGTTACCATATGGTACGTAAATTATGTCAAAGCAAATTTTAAGTTATGTTTTACTGAGAATATTTAAAAACACTGTACAGTACAATGAAATTAGCAACTTGAGGTACACATGATTGTTTCTGCGTAGGTCTGCATTGAGTTTGAGGTGACACCATTTCTAAACAAACTTTGATAAACTAATTTACAGAAAAGTTACGTTAGTACATTTGGTGACAAATAACAACTATTTTACATAGAATGTCATTAGTTGTTGTAATACCTGCAAGTTCAACACTTTTCAGTACAATATAAAATATTGAATTATTTACTACTTAGCAGCTTTAACCTTTCAAATATATTATACATACTGGTTAAATTCCATTTATTTATAGGTACATTGCTTTGCTGGATAAAGTTATGGCGCAAAATACCTAGGGTAATACAGTGAAACCTCTGTATTACGACCCTTCACGATTCCCGAGAATAGGGTTGTATACAGGCGGTAGTACTGTACAATAAAACCCCTATTTTACACCATGGATCCCGAGAAAAAAGTCTTAATCAAAGGGGTACTGTATACATAAAGGAAAATAAAACTGGGAACAGACAAAGTAATTGCAGCAGTGCGTTCTGTGCAACATCACTGACTCTTGTCTAGGCTGGCGGTTGACAATTCAACAGCCAGGCTTGCAGGAGTCGGCTCGGGCTTCAAATCTCGCATAAACCTGTCCAGCTCGTCCTCACTGTCAACGTCTCCCTGCATCTTCTCTTCGTCTGCTACTTCTTCCTCTTCTTCGGCCACATCCTCCGGAGTTTCGCAGTCAAAGTACTTCTCTTCCTCGTCCTGGCTGCGCACCTTCAGACAGTCGTACTCTGGATTCCTGTCCACCTCGCTAGGGAACACACAATATTGCACATACAATTAAACTTGGATATGAGCAATATCCCTATAATACATTAATTTCCCAGAAATTTCTTATGTACGGCACCTTCTGTACATTATAGCCCCAATTTAACGAACTTGTGAATAATGAAAACAGCTCTATAACTAACAGATTTTTTTGAACCTTAGAAAAATAAACAAAAATGTACGAAATAACTAAATAGCTATAGTAAAATTTAATATAAATTGTAATGTAAGTGTATTTATTAAAAATACTTTCACTGGCCGCAGTGTATACCTACTTCTCTGTAGATACAGTAGTATTAAACCATCTGTTGAGAAACAAAAAACAAAAAGTCGTTAAAACTGGTTGAAAACTTTAGCCACGGATATGACTTGAGATGAGCTGCATGGCCAAACGAGCGACGCTGTATGCGTAACAAATGTACCAACATCCTTCCTCATGACCCAAGGCGCTTAAGAATATTACATTGGATCTACTTGATAAAGTAGACATCAATCTAAAATTGGGCAAGAATGTCATGCGATAAAACGCTCCAGGCCCTCAAGATCACTAAATCTTCAACTGGAACTCGTCGCCAGATCCATTCACATCTACAGGCAGGGTAGACAGCCACCAGCAGACGATTAACAAGAAAGCGCAAGTAAAATGTAAATAAACACAGGCTCCTGCATGTGTACATAAAAAAAATATATTGTAAGGCATTTTGATTGCACTTTCATTAAATGTAAGATGTCAGGCTGCAGTATTTTTGATGAACAAGAAGTCTAGAGTAGTTATCAAGTAAATATGTCACCAGAAAATGTAATTCAGGTATGGAATAAATCATATAATTACGAAATAGATAAGTTTTTAACATTTTAAATTTAGTTGCATATAGTAAACTTTTGATTACGTAATGCAAAAAAACAGCAGTTTATGAGAGAACTCTCTTTAACTTTACAATACATTTACGATGTACATATTTAGGGACTTGCTCTAGCATTTTTGTACACTATACATTACTAGTATGCAATGACAATGCTATATGCGTGTATTGTACAAGTACAAATGGATATTCTGCATTGCTCTAACTTGATTTAATAACACCGGTCTGCCAGATGGGTGACTAAACCGCTTGTGCAGATTTTACCACATTCTTTTAAAAATGCCTGCAAGATATTACTCTTCGGATTCATGTCCGCCCATTAAGCATCCAATGACTGAGTAGATCCAGTCACGTGACAAATACCGCACTACAACTTAGGATTATACTTACTACATTTTCATAAGCGCCTCTGGCAGCTGGCAGGTACACAGCCCACACAGCGCCGCGGTGGACAGCATGAGAACTAATTCACAGATAGTGCTTCATGTCTCCGGTTGAATGCGCTACAATGCAGCATGCCGTACTGATTAATTCTACTACAGATAGAATGTAGTGGTGTCCAGTGTGATTATTTTCTGTCACGTCCCGTGATAAAACCAACGTATTAATAAAAAAATATGTAATTATATAATTTACGAAGACTTTTTACAACAAATTTATTACCGTAAAAGTAAATATTGTGTTCTTTCTATGCTATAAAAACGTTCGAGTGCAAAGTGTTTTTAGCGAGCAGTAACCAGTTTGTTGCACGAGCACAGCAGTCTGCAAGCTACAATCACCGTCGCCTCACGAATTTAAGTATTATTTTAACAGCTCAGCAGTGTTAGTTATCACTGATCACATGTCGGTGGCGTGTGGGCGGCCTATCTCATCAGGCGTAAGCTCGTGTGTTCCACAGGAAGTTTTTGAAGATTTTTGGCCAAATTTATTTTCTTTTACGGTTGTGGCTTACATATTGATGGTAACCATGGTATGTTGTTGTTGTGGGCTAACAGACTTTTTTACAATTACCTTAAATTCCGACAAAACGTACCTGTGGATTCATTTTTTTTGGGGGGGTAAAAAGGGGGTGGGGGTAAGTTGAAAAATATGAAGTCAGATTTAACAAAATATTAATTTAGAATAAATATTATCGGGTCACGAGGCATTTCGTTAAATTGGGGTTCTAATGCATATCAGAAATTTCTCCTGCAAGTCAGAATACATACATGCCTAGCAAACATTACAGTTTAGTTTTATTAATGTGTAAAATAAAAATTAATACTTAAAATTCACAAATAATCTATGTATGATGTAGAAAATAAGTACATGTAAGTTTGCTTCACTGAACAATTGTGTAGCCTTTGTGAGGAGTTTTCAGAATTTATTTTTCTCTCAAGATTACCTATTTCTTTTTGTTGTAAAATATAATAATAAATGCACACATTTGTAATGCATTTGTTTATAGATTTAATGTAATAACATGGTGTAATATTGCAAAATCATAATAATCTAGCTATGAGTAAACGTAACCATGAAAATGTATGTCTGTAAAATTAGTGATTTGTATACAAGTACAGTAAAAGTCTGCTATAACGATAGTTTATATTGTCATAAAAAATTATCGCTATAACGAATTATCGTTATAAAAAAAATTAAAAGTTGTACCTAATTTACAAATTATTTTAATTCTGATACATGAATTGTCTGTGCATAACACAATAAAAGCAAAGATTTAATCATATAATTAGTTGGCGGAACGTTTACATGGTATAAAATGCACTCACT
>PNEQ01003196.1:0-40762 GCA_003012365.1 Medauroidea extradentata | reverse complement strand
TGAACAAAGTCGACGGGGTCAGGTCGTAACGTCTCCCTATCTCACTTTTACTGACAGACGTGTTTTCACATTCCTGGATTATTTTTAATTTTGTGGATAAATCAAGTGATTTTCGTTTTTTATCCATGATTGGAAAAACAAAGCTAGGCTGAATAACAACGTGACACGTATAACAACGGATACAAACACAATCAGATTACTGGCACAAGACAAATCAAACTGAGTTCGCCTCTTGTTGATGCAGAGAACGTTATGCTCATTGCGGGCCGGGCGCCCCCCCCCCCCTCCGCACAGAAAGTCATCGAGCTTGCGCTGCGATGCAGGGCACATGATGCTCATTGCGGGCCGCCACCCTCCTCCCCTCCCATCTTGAGCTCGCGCCTGAGAATGTTATTCTCGTTGCGGGGCCAACTCAATGACGAGTCACGCGCGTGCGCAGAAGGGTATGGCTGGCATATTGTACGGCAGTAGCGTGACCGCTGTGTTACAGTTACTACGCTGCCGACAGCGGTAAACGTTTACGCACAAAAACGGAAACGTTTCCTAAAACACTATTAATCCTGCATCCAATCTGACGACTAACTGCTGCAATTTAACTTATCGTTATAGCGAAAATGAACTCTCTGCGCTGTCGTTAAAACCAACATATTTTACCACACAATGTATGTGCAACTGACGGTGCCGAGGGAAGTTAACGTTATAGCGAACTTTATGTTATATGCCATACTCGTTACATCGGACTTTTACTGTAGTTGTGTTTTGCACTCTTATCAAACCACTAATTTATAGCTGCAACAGGAAATTATCACAAATATTGAATTTATAATATGACAGATTATTCTTGGACACGATAAAAGTAGTAAACCAAACTTAATAAATAAAGTACCTGCACATACTATTGCTCACACAATGGCAAAATTAACTAAACACTGTACATGCATGTTAAAAATTGCACTAAAATACACACTATTATGCAAACAAACAAACACAACCAAAACTTGTGATATTTTCATTTGGTACAGTCCTTATGATCAATAACTTTATTACAAAGGTGTGTTTGCAAGAAAAAAATGTTCTCAGTGTTTAATATATATATAAAAAAAAACCACTGGCGCAAAATGCAGGAGAAAAGGTGCAAGTGACTTGGGTGTGACACACAGACTACTCTTATGCCTATAATAATGGATGTTGTTACGTATGTGATGAAATAATGGCGTGCCGAAAATAATGGAGCAACTGTTGTAAATGTGTGCAGGAAATCAAAGGCTCAAAAACGTAGCTGCTAGTTAGAATGCACAATATGATTGGTTAAGTATAGGGGCGTGCGAATATTCAAAATTACGAATATTTTTCGAATAGTTAATTTTATTATTCAAATTCGAAAAACGAATTCCTGATTCCCAAATTTCAAAGTATTCGAACAATTTCAAAAACTAGTGAATTTTGAACAATTTCTTAAAATAATCTGAGGTGACTATTTCTACTTACAAGCATAATATCATTTACGGATTTTACAGTTTTCGAGGAATATTTTAAAGTTAAAATAAATATAAGTAAAAGAACTGACATTCACGGATGTTTACAAAATAAATATTTAGATATTTACGAGTGGCGTCACATTCGTGGCCATACATATACTCGCGCTGATAGTCACTTTGCACTCGAAGCATAGCGATATGTGTTAACTAAGGTTAATTCTACTACAGGTTAGAAAGAAAATACGCTTTCTTATGGGAGAGCTTGGCACAGGGAAAATTTCAGCCACTAATTTTGCTTCAATCGCTAAGAGACCAGATAAATAAGAAACCGTAGTAAAATTAAATTTATATAAACTTGGAAATTATATAAGTCATTTAATTTAATTTTAAAGTGAAAAGAAACAGATTTCGCCTTTCGAATTATCAATTTAATGTAACTTAAAATTCAGGAAAACTCTGTGAATGGTCAGTTTGGTGCACTAGCGATACCAGCGCTCAAGTGGCAGAAATTTTCCCTGTTCCAAACTTATAACATTGATCTTTCTAACCTGTAGTATAATTAACCTTAGTGTTAATGGAAACATCTCGATATATACAAGATGGTGGCAGTTGTAAGAACACGGCTGTATTGTAGATCACGGTAGCGAGAGAAAGTTCAACATCTACGTAGTTTCCGTGCACACATCTATGAAAATTTTTTTAATGCCGTTTGTTTACGTTTAGCGCTGTTATTTACAAAAAATGTTTGCTGCGGAGAAGCTAATAATTATTATTTTCGTTAATTAAAGAAGCAAAAAAATATTGTGCATTCCTTAACGATTTCGCAAAGAGTGAGAAAACGAATTTAAATGGCCAAAACGGGGGAAAACAATATTTTCAGCTTTTGGTGTGGTCTGCAATTCAGAATTTAACATGACTAAAGTGTGAATCCAAGGTATTCGTTGGGATTAAATTACGACTGTTCATGCTAGAACTTTATGCACCGCTAATATTGTGACATTGTAAACATTTTTGTAAGCAAGTAAGGCCTGAATGAAATGGTTAATGCGAATGTCCTACGTGCAAACTTGTTTTAATTACTGATACTTTTATTGAGAATGTTCAAAATTTTTATAAAACTATTCTACAAATGTTTTCATATATGAAACACGTAGGAAGTTTAGGTATTATTTTACCAAAATTAGTTTGAAGAGTGATCAGTCTCTCTGAACATTACAATTACATTGTTTCCTGCACACTAAGATCTAATTTTTCGTAGTAATGTAATTTGTTTTACATATTAATTTAGCTTTCAAATTTCAGTAGACCTACTAAGATTCTTCTAAAAATATTACAGAAAAGTACCTTTTTCTTTTTATATTTATACGTGTAGGCAAGTAAACTCTATCAGCAATGCCATCTGTAGTAAGCACTTATGAAAAAAAAACTACCTATTTTGTTTTGTCTCACAAACATAATAAGAGAAGAAAACCGAGAAGAAAAAGCAGAATATTGCTGTAAGAACAGGTACAAAGTTACACAAACTAATATGTTTTAAGAATGTTCACGATAATCAAGAAAAAATTGCTTAATTTTGATGCTGTCATTAATAAAGTAAAGTTGATTTCTATGTCTCCGTAAAAATTCAAAAGCGTGCACTGGCAAATAAATACCTAATTTAAAGAAACACTATTCGAAAAATATTTGAAAAAAATCTATATTCGTTCGAAAACTATTCAAAACAATAAAACCACCATTCGCACACCCCTAGCTAAGTATAATCACTCTACCAGGTAATTTATATTTTTCGGGCGTCTTTTCTTTCACACTTAACTAACGAGATGTTTCTGTAATTAAAACTGTCAACTTTTTAATCAAGTGGTGGTTGTTTTGTTAGAAAGTGTGTTGTTTAGTAAATTTATTAATTTTTTGTAACAGCACTATGAAAAAGTGGCTATTTTTTCCTGATTTCGAATAATGTGATGTTTTCCTAGATAAGGTGTTCTTACTAACTGACTCCTTGAAAAACATCTTAAGGGCGCCGCATACCTGAGCGTTACAGACTCAAAAGTGACGGAACTGTAAGGTCCACTTCGAAGTGCGCATCAAAAAAACGCATTGCCACAACGAGCTAAGCGCTGAACTAGCATGCAAGGTGCCAGCCGAACCGTTTTTATTATGGGACACTAAGCAATGACCATATAATTTTATTGGGGGAACATCTGTAGCAAAGTTCAGTGCACATCTCAATCTGAGTTTCATATACATTCGGTTAGTACATTTTGAAGAACGACAGTCTGAAAAGGCAGTTTTTTGCCATGTTGGAGGGCTTAGAAACTGTGTTTGTAATGAGCATGGTGCGTTAACAATGACCTTTCGACCTTGTCCAAAGTGTGATTTTTTTTCGTACGTTGGCACAATAGGCGCATGTGGAATTGTTTCGTAAAAAAAAACCTATTTACAAACACACTGCAACACATTTTAAGCGCATGGTAGACGGCCCTCGTAAGCTAGTTTTACTGTATCTTCCTGGGAACACTGTACCTATAATCAAAATCCACATCCTTGCCATCCAAGAAGCTCTGGTACATCGAAGTGACAAACTCTTGTTTGAGCAGTTGCTTTTCCCTTGACGACAGGCCTCGCCTTTTCTTCACTGGCCTCTCATCATCATCATCTCCAGACACCTTGTCGTCGTCCTCACTCTCTGGATCCTTCTCCTCTTCTGAGCTGGACATGTCCGAGTCTTCGTCGCTAGTGTCCACTTCTTCAATTGCCCCTTCCTCCGCATCCACCTGTCTCTGTCGCAGGCACTTCTCATGGTTCCTCTCTATCTGCGCCATGAATAGGTTCACCAGGCTGACATGCACAAAACATAACAATATGTACATCAATGTGGCACACAATCATACCTTAACAAATGGATTACCTACTTCTTGAAAATTAGTATTTATTTATTACAAGAGGAAGAGATTTATTTCTTCCATGAAAAAATAAAATTAAACCCTAGAATTGGATTTCATTATAGACCTACGTATCTCAAAAAATTAATGAACTTTTTTCCAACACAAAAAAATATTATTAAAATGTCAAAAAATACACAAGAACCCTTCCAAAATAATATGGCTCAATTCCATATACTGTACTTTAGATTGCGGTATTTTAGATAAGTAAATATGCGCTATGAATAAGAAAAGAAAATTCAATGTCCAGTAGGGTCCATATTTTAAGAGTAACAGATTTTACTACAGCTACAGTATTATATATATTTTTTCAAACTAAGCAGAAATGCAAGAAGTTTTGAAAGTTATTTAAAAATATGTTTTCTAATTAACTGCTTTGAAATATATGAGTAGTGATGTTGAATTTATTAGGCTAACTGACAACCTGCAATATGAAAAACAAATAAACAACTGCAATTTCTGTTTTAAAAAAAATGCAGCAGTGGTGGATTGAAGTGCAGCACCCACAGTAGGCCAGCCTCCTGCTCCCACCTCTCTCTTTCTCCTTATTCTGTACTGTATTTTTCTCACTCTCTCTCTTCCCGTGATGATGTACTTATCTATATGTGTCTCTCTCTGGTCTGACAATAATACGTAAACCTTCACTACAGCTTATATACCAACAGTGTCAGCAGTGAACAAGCTATAATTAGATAACAACTTATATTACCAAAACCCAAAAAACATTAATAAGCAGAGTTCTGAGTTAAACATAATTATAATCACATGTAAATGTAGACAAATCCAAACATTACTATTAACTGTGAAATCAAAGTACATTGTCATCATGTACTGTGTGATCATGTCTAATTTGGAATCCAGTAAACTGAACCTGTCCACCATGTCCTGTGTGCAGTATAATCATGAACATATGCAAAGTAACACAATATCTGGAGAACATACCTGTTGATGCTCTCTCTCTCCTGTCTGCAGTTATCTTCTACTTCTCTCTCTGTGAGATAGCGACCCACCAAGCGCTCGTACAACAGTGGATTGCGTTTCCTCATCTCCGAGTCACTGAAATACGAGCCTTCATCTACAAGTTTCTTGAGGGCTTCATATCGTCGGTTCTTTACATCTACCTGTAATAAACATGCATGGTGGGTAGAGTCGCAACTTCGAATTTGTGAAAACAAAATCAGTACAAATCTCTTTATCTTATCTTCGATGTTTCCTTACCACGACATTTATATAGCCAACTGAGTTGAAGCTACACAAGGGTTACTGTACAAATTTTTTAAATTACTATTCCACAAAAAACCTGCAAAAATATTGCACTACTATTACTTGAATTCATCAATTGAAATATGTGTACAGGCTGAAAAACAATAAGGTATTCTGTAGTGTTACAGGTTGCATGCATTACTTAGGGTCACATGAACTTACAGTGTGTTAAAACCACACACTAAGGCTTATTCCAATTTTTCTGGGAGCTGTAGTAGTGTAGTGGTTGAGCACTTACTGATCATCACTGCAATCCAAGTTGTGCGTGATCTTAAATGTATACGAAACATAGTGGACAGCGCTGCTATCTGGCATGTTTCTCTCATGTTGCTGCTATTCCCCCCACCCTAGAATTCTATCACTGCTCCATCTTTACTTCACTATCAGCCCCCGCCCAAACCTTGCTGCTAATAACAAACCAATACTGATTTACTTAATCTAGTTTTCATGAAAAGTACACAAGACAATTTGTACACTGATCTTAGCCTGACACAACCCTCTTAACAAACACAAACTTGATGTTGCAATAAATGTTGTACAGCACTGCCTCACCCCAAAATGACCTTCTGCCAAGATGTGTATCTAGTCCAAATATGTTACTATTATGATCTCTTTATGGTTTAACTATTTATGACACCAGGTTTTCATTTCTTTCCATATTAGCGATAGACCTACGTGCGAGGAGTTGCGGTGCCACATGTTATTCTCAACCTATCACAACAGTCCTTGAAGTAAGCGGACAGAAATGTTCTACTTTTTAAACATACCCAAATTATCTTCTAAAAATTTTTTTCTCTCTGGGAACCTGTCTACTATAAGGTTTTAACCAACCATCAGCTACAAGTTAGCTTACAATCTGAATTTCAGGAATTAATAACAAATAACAGTAGAACCCTGTTATAGTGTTCCAACTTATAACATTTTCCTTGTTATAATGCTACCTTCATTTGGTTTCTAAAACTGCTTTATAATAGGATATTACCACCTCATATTGTTTTCCCATTTATGAAGTAAAAATTTATATGAGTTCCTTACACATTACAACGTGATTCTACTGTATTAAGAAGATAGAAAACATTAACATTTCTAATAATAATTCATTTCAGTTTTAAACCACTCAGAGGACAACTTCATATCAGTGTTAGGGCTGGGCGCAGTGGAAGGTAAGGACCCTTTAGCCACTCTTGCAGATCCTGTGAAATAAGGAGAAAGGGTTTTACAGGTATTTAACAACAAGGTCTTCAGAGCAGATGAGGGTGAAGTGAGGTGAAGGTTCAACAGCAAGGATTTGAACCCAGGATCTCTCGCATCAGCGCTATGTTACGGAGGTCGGCCCAGATCCTGTGAATTGCACTGATAATCAGGTGTGTACAGTACTGTGTATATACACACTGATTTTTAAATGTTATTGGTAACCAGAGAACCAAAGTAACCAGAGAAAAATAACAAACTTAATTTTTTAGATAAAGGCACAATTCGTAAAATTCTTACTGAGCTTCATGTCTGAGGAAGGAAAATAGTAATGAATATGCAGTAGTAAAAACATTTATTTCAGATCTATTAGCTAACTATTACAAAACACTACTTTAGCATTTGACAAAAATATTTTAAGTTACCGGTATTTAAACTTGAGTGGGAGGAAGAGATTCATACACTCGGAAAAGATGTACAGGTCAGTATATTGTTTGGAAGGTACTAAATAACATTTTAATTACAATATAATTCCATTGAAACACACATTATTAGGTAAGTATAATTTACTGTATGCTGGTTGTCTATCAGAAAAATTAGCAATTTATAAGACTTTCTTGACAAGAGTAACAATGAAATTATATACAAGATTTTATAACAGACATAGGTACAAGTATTTACAGATGATATTTGTTAATGGGTACACACCCACAAACGGACGAGACACATTTCCCCTGCGGAAGAGTGGCCGTGACGTTTCACCAGTATCAAACTGGCTTCCTCAGGCAAGGTGTGCTAGAAGGCAAACTAAGCATGGCGGAAACCACACATATCCCATCCAAGGCAACTACAACTGTGCTGCAAAAAATTGGATATACCAACTCCAGTGCGACCACTGTAATATGCAGAGTACATAGGCCTCACAACCAACACTCGTAAGACAGAGATTGAACTGCCACTGAGCTGAGACAAAACAAGCCTTAGCTGGACGCAACACTGCCCACAAGAAAAGCCACTTAAAGATCATGCAGTTTCCCACAACAAAGATTTTGACTCCTGCTACAACACCAGAATTGTGAAATCCTTGCTATCTTCTTGCAATAGTTCAGAGCTCAGACACTGGGAACTGGCCCATCAATACATTACAAAATCCGGACAACCTCTTGGCCTCAATATCAGATAATTCCATTTTCCCCATGTCCATTACAAGCCATCACAACCTGACCTACTTTACTGCCTCGCGTTTGAATTTTCCGCCATGCTAAGTTCGCCTGCCAGCACTCACTGCCGACTGGACTGCAGTGTGCCATTACTTGCTGCCCGAGGAAGACAGTTTGATCTGGCAAAACGTCGCAACCGTACTTCCGCGGAAAAATGTGTGTCGTCCCTTCGTGTGTGTACATATTTACAAATATCATCTGTAAATACTTGTACCTCTGTCTGTTATATTACTTTGTTAGCCTAACGGCCTATTTCCCAACATTCATACAGTATTTTATGTTTACCTTAAACATAAACTATTAATTACAGTGAAATATATACACTGTGTTTAACTTACTACCCATACAAGTATGTTACAGTATATGAACACATAGCGTGAAGATAAAAATTGGCTGAAAGAAAAAAAAAAAAGTGTATGTGTGTGCGTGCTAATCCTGAATATCAGATTGTGATTACGTACAATGAAAAAGGAGTAGTAAGCTGAAATCCCTTTTTACTTGAGTGTATCAAAACCTAGCCATACCTGATTCTTACGTTTACTGTGGAATCTCTGCAGTTGTGTCAAATGGTACTGCACTTCATAGTCATCACCACAAACATCACCGTCCATGAAGTATTCCAAGTGTTTCTCTTCCAAGAAGTAACCAAAACGAGCTAGGAACTGGCCCGAGCTTCGCTGCAGCACATTACACGCAATTTCTCTCTTCTGCATGACTGTCAGTTCTGGCTCACCAATCTGCTGGCTCTTGAAGTGTGCGCCTTTACTCTGCGACAGATGGTCCAGCATCTTGTCCTTCAGGCAGAGGCCGCTTCGCGTAGCTGCACCTTCGACCGGGCTTGCAGCATCCCCGCTAGCGACCATGGCCCCCACACAATCTGGTTCCCTCGGCTCTTCTAGTTCAAATACATGTTTAATAGTAGCGGAGACTACAGGCAAGTCACCGCTTACTTCCACGTAGCACGACATGATCCAGAGTTAAATAACACTCCCCATTACGATAAATGTCATTAAATTACTACACCGTCAACAACTTATCATTATCGTTCATACCTGAAACACAAACACATCAGAAAACATTATGATCTGGATCATTTTACCATATACTGCACAGTCAACTCCTTCCGTGCTGATCACGGGGATGGTTAATCGAAAATTGTGCTTAAGGCCGTGCTCTCTTGCTTCTACTTTATTAATGACACCAATTTTTGTACACCTAAACGAGACCAGATATAAAAAAATCTGTTCAGCAGTTTTGTTTAAAATCGTCTTCTCAATGTTGCCTGATTTTTCAAGGTAGTAAATACTATGGATTTACCTTATTATGTAATAAAAAAATTCTGGTTAGTTGACTTTTTAGTCGAAAGTGTAAAATTTAATGTCTTAAAAAAAACAGTAGAAACAAGAGCGCGTGGCCTTACGGGGGCGGTTCACCTCAGTTTTCAACGTCTTTCTCTATTTTTATATTTGTACCAGATATTTTTTTTCTTATTTTAGACATAAATTATGATTAAATCTTCCTCTTAATTTTGTGTATCTCTCATAGAGTCGTAAATGTCAAAATTTGCACTTTACGGTTTTATGTACACCACTAAAACCAACTGACGTACCATAGGCCTACCTAAAAAAATTCACAGTGTATAACAATGTTGCAGGCTGTGATTTAACACTATATAAAAAAAATATTTTTGTATTTAATACAAAATTTTGATTTTTGAAATGAAAATTTAAAAATTTCAACAACTTTTTAAAAAGTCAGTTGGTTTTAGTGGCGTACATAAAACCGTAAAGTGCTAATTTTAACGTTTTCGACTCGCGCAAAAACTATGGAAGATACAAAAATTTCCTAAGAGGAAAATTTAATCACAATATAAGTTATGTCTAAAATAAGAAAAAAAAATATCTGCTACAAATATAAAAAGACATTGAAAACTGAGGTGGTCCGCGCCCTTAATCCACAATGTTAATACACACAGTTAGCTCCCTTTTATTTCTTTAAATATTGCTACTTATATTTCATGCCCCGACTCTTGTCTGACAGTTACATTGTGTTTTCAACCTGTCAATAGCATCTCTCTATTATTAAGTCTATGAAAGTTGCATCAAAAATGTTGTAAAACTTAAAAATAAATTTCAAAGAATTTCAGATATTCAGAATTTGTTCAAACACAAATCAGAACAATTTAGAGAAGAAACAAGATTTTTACAAATAATCACAATTATTGTGGATGCCGTGAGTAATGAGCAAAGCATATAATCCGTCTGCTGATAATTGTATTTGTTTTTGAATTCCTTAAACCAATTTTTTAAAAATTAATACACAGTTTGAAATCAGTAGTTTTCAGAAAAAAACATAATCAAGCACATAACTTAAAAGCCCGCATTACTTATTACATTAAATTTTCTTAATTCCATCCTTATAAAAATTTGGCACGACTTAACTGAAAATATTGCAATAGAGACGCATCTAATTACTTAACCTTTCATACCTTCCATTGTGTACATGTTATTCGAAAAATTAAGGCGTAGCTATGAAAGAATTAAGTTAATTTAAATGTGAATGTAAAAATTCTCTCTAATCAAATAATAAACACTATTTAACTCCCAGTATCAATTTCATCCAATAATACGCACCTAATAGTAAGATGTAATGTTTCTGTAAAGAAACATTGCCGGTTATTCGTTAATTCCTTAGTTTATTAAACAAAAACAAATGTTATTAACAAAATAGGTGCCACAGTCTCTTATGGTCGCACACAGAAAAGATATGTTAGCATATAAACCACAAATTAAATGTAAGATTAAAAAAAAATTAATCACCGGATGTAACTTAAGATGGCGTGGTACATAATTCAACACTAAAAGCATTAATATATAACTATATGTTTCTTGAAGCCAATTTGCGAAAATTAAATAATAGCAATCCTAGACAATAGTTTCAGCCAACGTTTTAAACAAAATTGTTTCCAGTGTTACGGAATTCTGAGGCACAATCTCTGATGCCGGAACTTCGTGCAATTAACTGCGACGCAAGAGATAACGCGTAACGAATTAGTCATTCTGGATAAATATTTACTCATGACGTGGGCAAATACTATTATCTAGGATTGTCATTGAGTATTTTGTCCATATTGGCTTCGAAAAAAGCGTAGAAATTAATTGTAGTTTTCAGTGTTTATGTATCTACCATTAAGACCCATAAACACTGTGCGACACTTGAGTTCAATCATCTCCATTCTCAAGCCTCAAGTTTACATGATAGGCTACCTAATTACACGTATGCAATTTAAACCTTGTAGAAGTGTTTCTGTATTAAATAAAGAAAATTGTATGGGAAGGGTACCAGAGAGCCACGATATCTCACCAAACTGCAAATTTACGACTGGGTGCCTTTAGACATGTAGGCATCTGTTTGCTCCAGAAGACGACATGAGATAGGGTCCTACAATGGAGAAGCATAGGAATGAGAAGGGCACGAGAAACGGGAGAACCCAGAGAAAACCCGTTGACCAGTGACATAGTCTGGCATGAATCCCACATGCCAAAATCTGGAGCCCGGCCTCGTCGGGTCACCTTGATGGGAGGTGAGTGGTCTAACTACTCGGCCGCTGAAACCCCTGTTTTTGTATTAAAAGCATCCCTTCAGAAACAATTTAACATAATTATATTGTGGTTTACTTGACAGCTGCTTCAACATTTTGCAATTAAGGAGCCTCCCTAGATTGGTAGCGTTTGTGTGTGTGAGGCAGGAGCGGTAAGGTTGCAGTTGACTGACGTATGTAAAGCATTGTCGCTTCTCCGCGCAAGCTACGCTGCACAATTAAAAGTCTAACGCCTGTTTCTGTAGTTGTGGTTTTCAAATCCGGTTGTTATTTTTACAGATACGGCAGTCTGGAAAAGTAATTTTTGGTCATTTTGACGGGCCTGAAAGTGGTGTTTCTAATAAACAAGCTTAATTTTTAAAACTATAGTGACATTATTTGATGTGTGTGTTCCTTTCGTAGAATACAAATATAATGTGTGTTGAATAGTTTCGTCAAAAAAAAAATTGTTGCAACTCGCTGCAACGCATTTGAAGCGCAGGTAGGGAGGAGGCACCTTAATGGGTAGCAACTGCCTCCTGAAATTGGTACATTTATAGAACTACAGTAGAACCCTGTTATAACATTTCTGGATATAACATTTTCCTGCATATAACATCACTTTTATTTGGTCCCACCATTTTTCCATAAAGCTTAATGCTTTCATTTCCTGCTTATAACAACACTGATATTTTCATTTCCTGCTTATAACATCACTTTTTTCTCAGACATTAACCAAAGCTGGAGTTAAAGTTTTGGTTAACTGTATTATTTTCAATAAAATAACTAAGCTGGAGACTAAAAATATCAGTAAAAAAACAAATTAATGTGTGGGAAAGTATCATAAGTGTACATTACAGTAATATTAAAGACTGTGACCCTACAGCAGACAAGTGGGAAGCCTCTATTATACACAGCACACAATATTTGTATTAATCATGTTTCTGATGGCACAGTAACTACAGCCTCTTTTAATCTCATTATAGGCTTATTTACTGTACATAAACTATAAAATTTTAAGTTACTTTTGAGTAATATCCATTTACTGGTGTAAAAATATTGATTCCTGCTTATAACATTTTCCTGCATATAACACTTTTTTTCACAGGTCCCTTGAAAAACGTTATAACAGGGTTCTACTGTATTGAGCTTAATATAGGTAGCCTACAGCAGTGCGTTAAAAACATTACTTTAGTTTGCCATTAATGCACAAAATAGTAAATTATAACCGAAGATAAGTAGGGCTTACCTTTTTGTCGGCACGGTCGTCATTAGAGTGGTAACCACCAGTTTGAACAAGAAATGAGGGGAACAAATTGTCTACAGCTTACAGTTATATTTTGTATCAAAATTAAAAATTTTGTCAATCCTAGTAGTAATCGAGTTAGATTAAAATTATGTAACTTTATTGATGTCATGTTGGGAAGCAATTTTTTTAATTTTTAACATTACCAGTATATACTTTTAACAGCTATCAAATTTTTAGACGTTTTGGTTAGGCCCTATGTCCTGTACGTGCTTAAGGGTGTTCAAGTGAGTTAAAATGATAATTTTATATTTTTATGGAATATTGTTAGTTTTGTGAACGATACTTGTGAGTGTAGTTTCCTCTTGCAAAACAATTTAAGATCTCATAGTTTTCTCATAACTGTGCGTCAAAGTCAAAATTTGCTTGTTACATTACCATGCAAATAGCGAAAACCAATAAATTTACTTAAGTGAATGTTGTTGACTAAAGGAAAGTATAAGCCGTGGCACACCCAGGGAAAGGGTAGGGAAGGGAGGTCCCCCAAAATACGTGAAACATTTCTGAATAATAGTTACTTTTTTGTAAGATAATATTACCGTTTTAATTCCACTAGTTGCATAAACATTACTGTTGGGATTTAAAACTATAATGCTATAATTGCTAAAGCCTCCAACAGAACTTTGACAAGAAGAATATAATGGGTCCAGCCCTCTTATTTATCATACGCAAACTGCTTAAACAGCACAATTTTGCACCTTGAAATAAAAATTGTCAAGGGGGAGGGCCCTCGGACACCTCGCTTGTGGGGAATCAATGTTTATGTATAACATTCTCAGGACAGCCCCCCCACCAAGAATCCATCAATAATCCTAGCTACGACCCTAAACACTCTAAGAACAAAAATCCTGGATGCGCCTCTGGGTATAACAGAAGGGAAAAGAACGGTGAGAAGATCCAGAGGGTGTGGAGGAGAACGAAGTGTACACCAGCCTAGGTCGGCGAGAGAGTGGAGTTTTTGGGGGAGGATTTTGAGACAGTGAGAGGGGTTTAGGAGGTTCAGAAAGGGTTTGTTCAGTAGAACAAAATTGCGAGTGCTGCATATTATTACTATTATTATACGTTATAATTGTATAGATTACCTTAACATGATGGCAACACATTGCCATTTAAACTATACCTGCCCCTGAAATAAGTTCTACCTTAAAATCAAAAGTTTGTAGACACGCAAATAATCAAAACACTGAAATAACCTCACAATGTTTACGAAAAGTCATTCGGTTAGCTCGGGTAGGTGAAAATTTAAACTTTTACAATGTTCAAAAAGACAACTAATTTAACTCAATCAACTCTTGAATAACCCCATAGAGTAAGGTACTCCTGGTTGAGGTTGATACTGGGTGCGGTCGTAGAAGACACGTCCATAGGAGAGTTGAAAATTGACCCTGTTATGCCTCTATGGTTATGACTGATTGGCGGAACTGGCACTCTGGTGTTGTTTTAACATTGTATAAATGGATCTACAAGTAGCAAGAAGGTATTGGAATTGCTAGGAGATGTGGCAGTACGATCCTATATTGCAATGTTAAAACAACACTTCATTGCTAGTGGCGCTTTCAGTCATAACAGGGGCAAAATCCATATAATTGGTAGATAGGTTAGTGTTCAGACCTGTAATTCTAAGACCGTGGTAGAAGAACAGGCCTGGACACTCGCCTATCTACCAATGTATTTTGCTTGACCCCCTTGTTGTTTGGTTGTAGTTCGTCAAGTTACCGATATTATTGTGTTTTATTCGCACTTCAGTTAGGGCGGTCGGACCCAAACTCTGCCCACTTTTTTCCATTGTTAAATTTATAAAGTAAATAAAGATTACTGGAGCCTTTTCTTAAATTGGTGAGCGGAGGAAGTATTTCGTAAATTGATAAAAAAATACGTTTTTATAAATTGTTTAACTTAGTGGAAAGGAAGTGGGCGGAGTTTGAGTCCGACCGCCCTAACTGAAGGGCCAGTAATACATAATATTCTCGGGAGCTTGGTGAAATACAGCCAAACAACAAGGGGGTCAAGTTTCCAGGCGAGTGTCCAGACCTGTTCTTCAACGGCCGTGATACTGGGGAAGGTGACAATTTCCGCCGCAGTTTACTTTTTCTGGCTATGAAGAGAACTCCATTCTTCCGAAATGTTCGGTCTTGTACCCGAAGTTAACTCTCATGGGTGTAGGCGTAGCATATACAGTACATTGCAAGTTGTGAATTCCTTGAAGTCAACGATCCATAAGAATTCAATAAGTATTTTCTTCCTAACCTGTAGTAGAATTAACCTTACTGTAATCCAAAACTGAATACGCATTTACGAAAACATGATACGTATTATATACTTAGTAGTAATGATCACGCAATCAGATATACACATTCGTTGGATGTTTAACAGTTACTATACGACAGCACATAAATTTGATTAGTAGTATGTGCAGCAAAATCTGCATAGAACTGTATATTTCAGTCGTCGATCGATCTTCATTATATGACGAGGCTAGAAGAGTGAAAAATACCCTTCCTTATACGCTAGTACAACTATAATTTATGGTGTTAGAAATTAATGTGGCCAGCCTCTTGCCAGGCGTGCCGCCCCACATTTAACACCTTGCGATAGTTTTTGAGCTACTGGCAATTAACAGACTCACATGCACCAATCATAAATGCAGCATTGGTAAGGCAAACATCATATACCTAGGCCACACAGTAGACGAAGCCAGAAGTCAGCCGGGCGAGGAGCACCAACGCCTTATCCGAGACAACTCGCAACGATGCACACACTAGCAGTCCAACGTTGAGGCGTAGATATCTATGATGGCTCTGTAGGACGAGAAATTCTGGACGAATTTTTAAAAGTCTCATAGAATTTAATTTCGGTTTTAATAGATATAATATCGTAGGTTTTATGTAAAATTTAAATACTGAATGTTCGGCATGGGACAAACATTAATTTTGCGATAAATGAGCTATTATAGTCTTAAAAACTGCAGTAACTTACTGCATGGGGGCCACAGTGTTCAAGTGGTCGGACCAGTCGGCTTATGGCAATGCGATCCGGATTCGACCCCCAGCGGGACTCTCCTCGACCTCGCACATGTGGGAAACGTGGCGTACATTGTTGTTGGCTGATGGGTTTTCACGGAATCTCCAATTTTCTCCGTATTTCTCATTCCGTCGCTTTTCCATCGTAGGGCCTGTTTCCGTGTCGTCGTTGGGTCATGCAGATACCAACGGATGACCAGGCAGGACACTCGAGGTACGATACCCTGCCTTCGGGTACCCTCCCTATTCGATATTTATTTGCATAATGGAAGTAATATTTTATATGATTATGGATTGTAATGCAAGTTACGATTTTCTTGGTATTAAAATAATACTAATTTTGAATGGACATGTCTGCAGACTTGATAAATGTAATTTTGTTAATTTCTTCACTCTACCATATTTTGTCATAGAATTTTTAAAATTATTTCCAGCAGTATGTTTTACGATCATTTTCGAAAAAATGTTTAACTACCATCATTTTGCACCCATAAATCCAAATCTTCCCAGGGGAGCATCCCCCCCCCCCACACACACACTTTATGAGGATGTAGTGTACCCTTGTAATGGTGCATCTCTAACAAAACACTTATTTCTGTTACACACCTCCATTGCAAAACTCATTCTAAGATCATATCAATGCCTAGGATGGATCCAGTATGAAAGCTAATATATAGATTCTTCTAGCTCACAGCTCCAACAACATGACTTTTCGAAGTAATTGCTGCAGCAACAAGATTGTCCATATAAATAACTTAACATTAAATGCTCTGTGAACACGAAATAGTATTAAAACATTGCATTTAAAGCATGTAAATATCTCATGACGTAGGGAATTACATTTTATCATTGGCAAAAAGCACAGCTGAAAAACGAAATATTGGAAATACAGCTTCAAATTTAGTCAACGCTCAGCTGCAAATACTTCAGAAGTATTTACGCCTTCTTCTCTAATCTGGTCAAGAAGAAGTGTATCAAATAATAATAATAAAAAAACTAATGAACCTTTTAGGCACTAAAAATCAAAGCAAACACACACCTCTGCAAAACCTTAACACTGTCAAAAAGCATTAAACAAAACACTGTCTGAATGCGAGGAATCTGTTTTACAAGAAATACTGAAATTAAGTATTGTACCAAAATTGGTTCAAGTCTCGGATATAGTTTCATTAATGGATAGTGGCCTTAACAAGTTGCTAGCAACGAGACAAGTTGGGTTCCGTTTGACTGTGAGAACTTCAGTCTCTTCAGCTGGGCCTACAAAGCATAACATTTCACCGAACTAGCTCAAAGCCATAAAAACATTCCGAGCCGATTCAATAAAATCACGGATCTTATTTCAATTGACACAAACACAAATTTCGATAAATATAGGAAGCATAAAGTGCAAGTGTATCAAACACTGCAAAATGACAATGACCACATGTCTAATAGTAATTGAAAACTACTTACACAACACAGCAGCAAACCACTTCATATTTATGGCCTTCCAAAAATCCATAAACCAATGCATATCTTTGCATCCTATCATTAACTCTTGCAGTTGACCATGTCAAAACCTCTGTAAATTTCAATTAAAAATTGTTGAACCTCTCACACGTCACACATCTTCCTCTGCAAAAGACTCTGGCCATTTTTTAAACACTAGAAATAGCGTCATATGACATTTTAGTGAGATTCGATGTAGAAAGTCCTTTTCACCAGTATTCTTCTTGCCAAAATGCTCAAGGTCTTAGAAACCAAGTCGGAAAACTATGGTAACCTAAAGGAAAGATCAGTTCTGCCTATTCTATCCATCATGAAACTCATTACTCTCTGTATCAACAATACCATTTACAATTTTAAAGTATATCTAATAAACGAACATATTGTTACGGTGTCGCAATTCCGCGGCGTCGGTGGCGTCGCGGAAGAGTAGGAAGACGATTGCACAACCCCGCGGCGTCGGTGGCATCGCAGGATGGCAGTAAGTGGGTGCTGGGTAATCAACAAGTCACCAAACAGTGGCGGATTGCGGCAACAGTGGTATCCCAGGAATCCGATGACTCGAGGAGTTAAGTGGGTCTTAACACTTACCCAACACCTTACAAACTCCTGGATTCAGCAGGGATTGCTCCGCCTCTGGCATAGCTGGGAGCCAATCAGAGGGGAGGATTTTGACAGCCTGGTGGGGGTGCGTAGAATGGTATAGACATCGAGCTAGCTACCGAGGGGAGTTGGAGTTGGAGAGGAGAGTCGACGACAGAGTCTTCTGCTCGGGCGGCGACCGCACCTGGGGACTCTGGGTTCGAGTCTGGGTGCGACCCTCTGACTAGAGAACTAGCTCCAACGGCGGCACGAGCGGTGAGTTCCTGTTGGTTGAGGGAAGGAGAGCGATCCTTTACCTATCTCCTGTCTCGCCTTACCCTAACCCTTCCACTCACCTCTATTTCTATATTGCTGTTATTCCTTGTTCTCTATTCTAATAAACTCTTGTTACCTTCCATCACTGGCTTATTTATCTTCCCCTTCCCCGACTAAACTTTGAAACATTGGTGGAGGCGCCTGGTACGGTCGCAGCCCGAGCAGAAGACTCTCTCGTCGACTCTCCTCTCCAATTCCAACTCCCCTCGGTAGCTAGCTCGATGTCTATACCATTCTTCGCACCCCCACTAGGCCGTCAAAATCCTCCCCTCTGATTGGCTCCCAGCTATGCCCAGAGGCGGAGCAATCCCTGCTGAATCCAGGAGTTTGTAAGGTGTTGGGTATGTGTTAAGACCCACTAAACTCCTCGTGTCATCGGATTCCTGGGATACCACTGTTAAAATAAAGTTGATATATCCCCTTAATATTGCTGGCAGCTGTGTACTTTTCCTGTAGATGGAAAGGAATGTAGGAATTGAGTTCTTAAAGCTATATATGCACATTAATAGTTACTGATATATGCATAGGCCTATATATAATTTGTTGATTTTTACTTTTTTTTGTTTATTTTTCTTTTTAATTTACTTTATTTTAATAATTTTATGTATTCCTCTTCATACGACGTGCATGCAATCAAACACATAATTTTGTGTAAATATGGCGTTCTTTGCAAACTGATTGTACATATATAACTTCTTCATCAAGAATGTGGTCTGCGAAAGTGTGAAAAAGTGAATTACTCAGTGGAACACTCTCGAGTGCTCATTCACAAAAAGGGATCCCTACAATCAAGTATAGACGCTCACGAAACAATAGCGAATAACTTATTTTAATAGACTCTCCAGCACAAAGAGAGAACAAATCTTAATTAAGTGTAGAATCTGTACATTATTGTAAACATAATAATTTCTAGTAAATTCTTCTTGTATATAGTTCAACACCATCATTATAATTTAATTTATTGTATTGTCGGCTACAACTGACAAAATTGAAACTTCAAATCACTTGTACTAGTATGTAAGATTAACTTTCCAATACTGCTAATAATTTTCAAACATTTTATTTGTAATAATAGACAAGTTCTTGTACATCTAATCTAGTCACCATTATTTTTGTAAATTATGTATGTTTGTTATTTTCATGTATATATGTACACTTTTATTGTTAGAAATATTTTTCATCCTCTAATTGTGCATAAAACGAGTTTAAATAGTAGTGATGGCATACAAATATTTTCAAGTAGATTTTGTTATAAAAAAAAGGTAACAACACGCCATAGTATCCACATTGTCACTATGTACTCAAGCATACCCTATACCCTACCTACAACCACTTCCTGTCTTGGCTAGTTACCCTACAGTTTACCGACGCTGTCCAACCCTTCGCCAGTGCCGAAGATGTCGAACTATACCATGGCCAACCTCCATCAACTCGTCACCCTCTGTGTTCTCGCCGCTACGCTACATTCTACCCAGTCACCCACCGACAATCTACGGACCATCCAACCAAGAAGATGAACTTCTTCAGCGCTACTTCTACTACGACTACTGCTCATCACTTCTCCTTATTTCCTATATAGAACATTTAGTCACTCGCCGCCACCTGTCATGCGTTTCGCCTGACATACAGGGTGGACTTCTTAACACTGTACCAATCTTCTTCTGCATTGTTTCTACATCCACCGTCTCACCCGACGAGAAAGGGACTTCTCGTCCAACGTTATTTTGGGGGTGATGTTACGGTGTCGCAATCCCGCGGCGTCGGTGGCGTCGCAGGATGGCAGTAAGTGGGTGCTGGGTAATCAACAAGTCACCAAAAAGTGGCAGATTGCGGCAAGAGTGGTATCCCAGGAATCCGATGACTCGAGGAGTTAAGTGGGTCTTAACACTTACCCAACACCTTACAAACTCCTGGATTCAGCAGGGATTGCTCCGCCTCTGGGCATAGCTGGGAGCCAATCAGAGGGGAGGATTTTGACGGCCTGGTGGGGGTGCGAAGAATGGTATAGACATCGAGCTAGCTACCGAGGGGAGTTGGAATTGGAGAGGAGAGTCGACGACAGAGTCTTCTGCTCGGGCGGCGACCGCACCTGGGGACTCTGGGTTCGAGTCTGGGTGCGACCCTCTGACTAGAGAACTAGCTCCAACGGCGGCACGAGCGGTGAGTTCCTGTTGGTTGAGGGAAGGAGAGCGATCCTTTACCTATCTCCTGTCTCGCCTTACCCTAACCCTTCCACTCACCTCTATTTCTATATTGCTGTTATTCCTTGTTCTCTATTCTAATAAACTCTTGTTACCTTCCATCTCTGGCTTATTTATCTTCCCCTTCCCCGACTAAACTTTGTAACAATATGGCTTGGGAATAGGTTCTTCACTTTCGCTTTTCATGGTACATCTTTTCATGGAGAACTTAGAGAAGGAAGCATTGCAAGCAACCAACACAGTTACCTAAAGTCTAGCTACAATATGTTGATGACAACACGGTCCTGAAAAACTGAGCCAATTTTCTGATTTTCTCAATTCGCTCAGACTGTCTATTAAGTTTATTTATGATTCTGAAAACAATGGGAGTATCCCTTTTCTGTATGTTTTAGTATCCAGTGAAAACAACAAAATCACTTCTGAAGTATACATAAATCCTACTCATAATGGACAGTAACGTCAATTCAAGACCAACCGCTCCAAAAACAGAAAAACTGGTAGAATGAACACTTTGAAAAACAGGGTCGATTTATATGCAGTGATAAAAAATCAAAAGCAGATGATATAAATCACTTGAAAGAAGAGCTGTTGAAGAATGGTTACATTTAGATAGTCGGTTTAGCATACCTCGGTTTTATTCCGCCATTGTCGTAATGCATGTCGCTTACCAACATCAGAAAGCAAATATACATTGTCTTCCAAGTGTTCTAATGTTGGCAGTTACGTTGAAGCCACTTAAAAAAAGAATAAATCCATTCTCTGCTTTAGCGTTGATTTGTCCTACATGCTCGTCGCTCGAGCCCTTGGGCACGTGGCCATATTAGTTGGCAACACTGCCAAGCGGGACAGTGCTTCTCCAAGCGGTGCTTTTGGAACCTCGCCCGCTGCTCGCTGGCGCGGCAGGTGCGCGCGCATCTCTGTGGGCCACTGCAGGTTTCGGCGCCGGCACGCGAGGACGCAATCCGACGTCAGGACTCTTCTCGTCGTCGCCCCTGTAAGTGTTGTTCTTTGCACGTCAGTGGCGCGCTGCGGATGTGCTGCGAGGGGAGGTTGCCGCGGCCCCGCTCATTCCGTTACAGTGCTTCCAGTTTACTGTCGACTTCAAAACAATAACGCGCATAGAAATACAATTATGAAATGTTGACTTCACTTATTTAATAAGTTTTTAAGAGGATTTTTTATAACCGTAGTAGCCATTACCCGCGACTTCCTTCGCGTGGTTTTCAATTTAATGCCTCTTTGAGTCGTGCTAAAGTTCAGTTTAAGTACTCTAAATTATCTGAAGTAGGAATTCATCAAAATATGCATTAATATTTCCAATATCTTTTGATAAACTAAATAAAAAATAAAACACTGAAAAAAAAATCGAATAAATTTTTTTGGCCCTGCTGACTTGATGTAAGCAATAGTTATAATAATAATAAAAATAATAAAAATAATAATAATAATAATAATAATAAAAGTGGCCAATTACAGTAAAACGTAAATTTAATTTTCTAAACAAAAATTTCAATAGTGCAATATGATTTTAAGGGTCATTACTAATAAATATTTTTTTTTTTTAGAAATAATTTGAATTTTTTTATTGAGTGTTTAAGGGCGCGGTTCACCTCAATTTTCAACGTCTTTATTTATTTTTATATTTGTACCAGCTATTTTTTCTTATTTTAGGCACAAATTGTGATTAAATCATTCTCTTAGGAAACTTTTGTATCTCTCATAGTTTTTGCATAATGAGTTGTAAATGTCAAAATTTACACCAACTGTCATACTAAACCGACAAAATTCACAGTGTATAACAATGTTGTAGGCAATGATTTGACATACATAAACATAAAAAACTAAATACTTTTGTATTTAATAAAAAATGCTGAATTTTGAAATGAAAATTAAAAAATATAAAATTTTTTTTACAAATACAAAAAAAAAATTTTTTTTTTTGTATTTATATATGTCAAATCATAGCCTACAACATTGTTACATAGTGTTGGTTTTAGTGGCGTACTTAAAACCATTAAGTCCAAATTTTGAAATTCACGACTCATTACGCAAACACTATGAGAGATACAAAAATTTCCTTAGAGGAAGATTTAATCACAATTTATGTATAAAATAAGAAAAAAAAATCTGGTACAAATATAAAAATAAAAAAAAGACGCTGAAAACTGAGGTGAACTGCGTCCGTAAGGTACCCTGTTCAGCCCTCCCCTTCTCAGTGGGCATGTTTTGCTTTCCTCCAATCATACACACATATATTATATTATATATGTAAATATATTCATAAATATGTATATAATATATTATATCAGAAAACTTTGCGGGCGCACGAGCAAAAACTCCGAAAAGTTTTATCGCTATTGGATGTATGGTACATGAATGCGTACGTTAAGGACACATACACATGTATATGTATATACACACATACTCGTTAGATAAAATGTTATTGATAACACTAGTAAAATGTGTAAAGCTGAAATAATTTAAAAAGCACGTTATGTCTGTCGTAAACACCTAGGTACGCTGAATAATATATGTAATTACTAGCTGTCCCGTTGCAGCTTCGCCCGCGTGTACTATAGAAAAGAGTAATTAACTTTTAATTACGTATTAATTGATGGTGTTACTATATTCTCTGTGTATCATTAATTTGCGAATTACCTTAAATTGATTTGTATGTATTTATGTATGCAAACTTTAAAGAAAAGAGCATGTATCCTGACGTTACATATTAGGGTATTTACGTAAGCTTCATTTTAAAGCAAAAACCACATCGATATCTCAAACGGTTCAGGAGATACGGATGGTTACTTGAAAACACGTTTAATTTTTTTACCGGCTTTCGAGGACGAATTTTGAAAAATCCTAAAATTGCTTTTTAGACATTCACATGAGCACCAATCTGATGCAAATATCATCTCGATATCTTAAGTGGTTTAAGAGAAACAGAGGACTTATTGAAAACTCTTTTTTAACGGCTTTTCACCCCCCCCCTTAATTTCCGAATTTTTGAAAAATCGAAAAATTATGAAATATGCCTTTGCTTAGGCAATATTTTGAAGTAGAAATATTAACAATATATCATTAGGCTAGAAAGTTATCGAGAATTTCGCGAAAACACGTTTTGACCCTTTTCACCCCTTTAATGTTCGATTTTCGAAAAATCCTTCCTTAGTGGGTGCCTACACCTTAGGGGAAGCTGCGCTGGAAATGTCACGTTTCTAGGTCCAGCGGTTTGGGCTGTGCGTTAATAAGTGAATGATGAGTGGGGCACTTAATTTTATGTATAGAGATTGTGTTGTAAATATATAACAATTCAGTTGTAACTACACTAAAACGTTTTCGGCATCTAATTACCAATATGTTTGAATTATAAAATGTACTTTCCTTGCTAGTAGGTAAACGTCGGGGATGTACTTTATTTACTTTCACGACCTCCGGTTATGTACCAAGAAGATGGAGTATAAGAGATCTATTGTTTACAGCGGACCCCGAACCACGTGATGTTTGGCAATCAGGTGTTCAATAGTATGTCACGCACGCACGAATCTCTTAGCCGTCTCATATTTGTAATTGCCGTTGTGAAAAGTTTAGATCTATCTCTTAACGGGGCACGCCTAGACATGTATTGAAACTGCGCTAAAATTTTTTGATAAATTGAAAATTTAGAAAAATACAATTTTTTAAAAATCCAGTATTGTTTTTAAATACAAAACTTATTCAGTGCTGTTTTATACACGTCTTGGCGTAGCCCGTGGCTCTGTTCTTAAGAATGAATTATTTAATTTCGGTAAGTCGGTTTTCCTTTCTAGCATAAAACCGTTTTATCCCGATTTGGACTTTGACATACCATTATACAAACAAAATATGAAGGCTAAACAATTTTCATTACCGTTAAAAGTCACAATGTATGTCTACAAAGCAAACAATATTCCGTACAAATGTAAAGAGTATTAAAACAATTAAAATTTTCGATGAACCGCACACGAGCTGCTGACAATTTACAATAACTTTAATATAATTTAACTTCCATCTAATCTGCTGTGAAAAGCATGAAAAGAAAAATCCGTAGTAATTAAATAGTAAGATCAGGGGCGTCATTTGGGGCTACAGGGGGGGGGGGGCAAATGCCCCCCCTGGATTTAGAATTTTATGTGTATAAATATATTTTTTGTATTTTTAAATTTAAATAATGCTAACTTAAGCACATAAAACTGAAGTTTTATTATTAAAGCATCTAATTTATACATGCTTAATTAATAAAAAATGTGCAACAAGGTCACTGTCGCCGGAAAACAAAATCTTGCCCCCCCCCCCCCCCCTAGAAAAACCTGAAATGACGCCGCTGAGTAAGATATAAATTCATTCGGTTGGAATACGAAACATTCAAGTTAGTTATTAAAACATTTGAACAGTTAAGTGAGTGAGATATTTGTCTGCGCTTAAGAGTGCGTGGTATATAATTCAGCGCTAAAATCATCAGTTTAGAATTCTAGGTTTCTCAAAGTCAATTTGCGGGGATAAAAAAAACAGCAATCTTAGACAATAGCTTGTGCCAACTTTCTGAGCAAAGATTTTTCTCGATTAACGTATATCTGAAGAACAATCTCTGACGCCGAAATCTCGTACATTTAATTGCGGCACAAGAGATAACGCTTAACAAATGCGTCATTCTGGATAGACGGTTGCTCATAAAGTTGGCAAATATAATTATCAAGGATTGTTGTTTCATTTTTTTTTGTATTGACTTTCATAAACCGTTGATTTCAATTGAAGAATTCAGCGATTATTTATCTACCACGTCCTCTTAACATCGATGTCTTTAGTGCTGCTGAGAGGTTAGTATGAAGCAGCGGGAAACGGGAGATCCCCGAGATGACCCCCCCACCCCCGGCCAGCGGCACCGTCGGGCACGACTCCCGCATTTGAAAATCTGGGAACCGATCCCGCCGGGAATCGAACCCGGATCGCTATGGTGGAAAGGCAAATTGTCTGATTTTTTATTTTTTATTGTTAGGCTCCTTGGCGAGGTCTCAACATCGCCAACGAGCCAAAAATACCCTCTTTACAACTTTACTATTATACAATTTCCCAGTAGTGACAGTTTTATTGACTCTGATAATTGAAATTACTCAAACGAACGAACACAAATTTTACACTCAGCCAGACCTGGGAATCTAACCCAGAACCCCTCGTACCAAAGTCGGCCGCTTAACCAACTGGGTGGGGGGAGGGGGGAGGGTCGGCACTATTCGGTCACCGCAGTCTCTTCAGTAATTAAGTCATCTGCAGATGAAATAACACATAGACATACACTTACGTGTGGTATACATGTATAAACTTGTGACTTTAGACATTTGACATGATTAATTATGTAATTTGTGTTTATTATTTACACTGCTTCACTTTATACTAACAAGTGACGGAAATTTACAAGTTGGCTTAAATAACGAAAGAGCTAAATGACCAGGATTTCAACAATAGTGCTCGCTTTATCCAGAACAGCGTATGTATTAACTGAGAACATTTGTGACGTCATACTCTATATTTACACCGAGGTTGGAAATGTCGAGGCGACGTGTCGCGGGGCTTAACATCTGGCGAGGGGTCGCCATTTGCCGGGTCGGGAGATCAATACCCAGGTCGCGAGATGTTTAAAACATGCAGCAGCCCTCGTATCCCCTCCCCTACCACCCTTCCGCAGTGGACCAGACCGGTCGAGCATGCGCAGTTCTCCGACACTGGCAGCGTTGCTAGGGGGCTTTACGTCCTGTCGACAGCGAGGTCAGAGACAATGACACACAACTTAGTACACAGTCCAGGCAATTTATAACAAAAAGGTTCGATTTATGGACAAATTACATTTAAAGGTTTTTATACAACAAAATTAGCAGAGAAATTCGTAGAATAACATATAAAAAATCCATCTTAATTTTTTTACTTTTTACTCTGGGATTTGTCCCAGAAAATCGCGGAAAAAATTAATAACTTGAAAACGGCGCATCTCACGACAAACTATGTAGACAAATAATTAAAGAACACAAAATTTTCCATAACATATCCAAAATTCACAAAAAAAAAAAAACACTTATAAACATCTACTTATTTGTCACAGCAACACATAAAAAGTCAAATAAATAAAAAACATCATACGTCACAATAAATCATCCCACGACAAAAGTTTAGTACTGAACATTTTATATCATTTTATATTATTTGATATATTATATTATTTTATATTGTATATTATTTTATATTTTATATTATTTTATATTTTATTTGAATTTCTTTCCATATCTGGCTAACCTTCGCTTAAATTGAAAACGTTTTTACAGGTATCAGTCCCGGAAAATGTTTAACAATTGCAATAAAACTAAAACGGTACATCCTTCGTAAAAGTATTTGGAGAAAAAAAACACAATTTTTTAAATATTGTATTATAAATTCACTGAAATAAACTGAACGGTACTTTTTTTTTCGGAATTTGTACTAATATATAGCCAGTAAGCCGAAAGCACTTAACGTCCAATTATGTTAGAATCAGAGCTGTGTACAGAATTTTCCATGATGTATTTCATATTCATTGAAATTGACTCCCATTTCAGTTTTGCAGTACGTATAAACTTATTTTGTAAATTTCCAGAACTAGGTAGAAAAATTATTTTCTCTCTCTGAAAATGAACAATCGGACAAATTGAAATTGCACAAATCGGTCGAAAGTATCGGGTTAGTTTCCCAGGTTCTGTTTCATAGAAAAATTGAAATAAAAATGTATCCACAGATTGGCATGCACATTGCGACAGAACACTTCAGAAGCACCCTACATTAAAAGTTGTCACAGTCATTGCAGTCTTCCGGAAGTAATTCACTATGGTTCTAACAGGTTGATCAACGACAGTTTCCACAAGCCGAAGAGCATGAGATACCGTGTTTCCGGCAGCTGTAGTTCGATGTACAACAGCCATATTCATTACAAGAGCATCTAGTAATATTTGAAAATCATTCTGGAGCTGCTGGCTTGTCTGTAGTAATATGCAAGAGACGGTGGCCACATTTCCTCTATCTGGATTCTTTTTAATTCCTTTCAATTCTTTTATTTGGTGGAAAACTCTTGAGAAATGGAAACGAGCAGAAGCGCTAGTTGGAGGCAGTTTTTCTGGTTGGGCACTTTTCTAACAAGTAGCTGCTTTCTCATAGAACACTTTAAAAAGCAAAATTTCGAGTGTGTCACTTCTCGACCCTACAGGCGTACTGGTAGATGTTCCCCCGAATACACACGACCTTCTTTTGGCACACGTGGAATGCTTTCTGAAAATACCTTTGCAAGTTGTCTCAAGGCACTGTCTTTCTGAAATAGAGGCAGTACGTTCCTCTTCCTTATACCATAGATATGTGATGTGCAGGGTCGGATTTAAGCTTCTTGGGGCCTTAGGCCCGTCAATCTAAGCGCCCTGCAGCCTCTATTTTTCATCCTTCTTTAACAACTGGAGTCCTTTCCCCGTTTTCAGCACCACATTACTTAAAATTACTCTGCTTTGTCCCCTCGCTATATATAATAATAGAATAACACAATCATAATTCAGCTTAGTTGTAATACAGTTATTTGAAAATAAATAGCTAGATTGGCCATAGAACAGATCAAACTAATAGAGAGAGCTATAGTCAACAATGCCAAAAGTAAAGCTATCAATTTTTTACTCGTCAACATATTTGCATTTTTAAAAACAGTGATGGGAAATTCTTCACATGTTATTCTTCGATAAAAGTGCGACCTTTGGAAGTTGCGCCCTAGACACGGGCCTAGTGGTAAATCCGGCCCTGGATGTGTCTCACCCCATGAATACACGGCAGAAAAGAATATTGCTGCAAATTTCTTCACCTAGTCAGCTCCTTGATTTGATACATTTTCTTTTGTCTTTGATCATTTTTCAAATACTAACAGTTATGTTCTTGAAGGTCAAAGAAGCACAGTAAAAGGCCAGTCTGTTCCTATAACAGGTGTTGCCTGTTATTTCACACATATCAGAACTTCCTGAACAATGTAAACATCTGCATCACTTGGTACTTCAACAACGGGACGTCCTGCTGCACGTAAATGTGTGGCCAAATGCCTTAAAATTTGTCCTTTATTTCGCCTGTTCAAAAGAAATAAATCTTTACGGAGTGATAGTTGCACTTCTCCTGTAAATTCAACTACAGGTGGCGCATCCCCTCATGTTCTTCTCATACGTGCTGTCTCTTTAGTACTGTTTTCTTCCCATATCCATTAAATATAATTGTTGCTAATACATAATGTTTCAAGATGAAACTTACGCATAGCTGAGCGATTTCATATGTTGCAGTACAGGGCCACGGTAATTGATGAAGTAAATGAAGGGTTCGGCTGTAAATAAATGTAAGAGACATTCAGAGAGAAACAGTGTTATCAGGTGTAAAACATAGCAAGTGACCTATTTTATACATATAAGAAAGAATTCCGCTTCAAGTCAAGATTTGGAATAGAACTCTGAATTAAAAATACGTAAAAGTCGTTACTTACTATATGTTTTACACCTGATGTTAATGTTTCCCTCGTAATATCCCTTAACATTATTTACAGCGGAACCCCTCAAATATCCCCCGTGAAACGATGTGCCGTTTCGGTTTTGTTGCACTGTGGCCATTTCGGGACAGATCCGAAAAAAAGGTTGATTTTATGTGAATTGGTATGAAATTAGAATATGTTAGGGAAAAGTTAGGCACTTTAAAACTTTTTACCTGAAATATTTTGTTTTAAAATGCGCCGTTTTCCATTTATTTAACTTTTTTAAATTTTTTCTGGACGAATTCCGAAAAAAGATGATGACATTATAAGGTGATTTTTTTGTGGATTTTGTATATGTTGTGGTACATTTTGTGTTCTTTAATTTTTGTATTTGCAAATTTTGTCGTGAGGTGTGCCGTTTTCGAATTAATAATTTTTTTTTTCGCATTTTTCCCGGGACAAAAAAAAATGCTAAAAGGAAAAAGTGGATTTTTGATACGTTAATCTTCGAGTTTTACTGCGAATTTTGATGTAATAAAACCTCTTCTTACAATTTGTCCATGTTTTCTCCATATATTTCCTCGACTATCAATGACAGGAACTAGGGAATGAGTCGCCCATGGACTTTGTTAAGGCTGTTCCAGAAGGAAAAATCATAATTTTATATTTGTATGAAACTGTGTTAGTTTTGTAGATGTAACTTCGAAGTGTATTTTCCTATTACAAAAAAAAAAATTAGCTCAGCCAGTTTTCCCATAATTGTATTTCAGAGTCAAAATTTGCAGATTTTTAGTTCATACACCCCACCGAAAACCAATCAACATAATGAAACTAAATAATTCACAGTGAAAGTACAACACGATACAAAATATTTTTGTACCTAAAAATAATTTCATAAAAGTAACGAAAAATTTTCTAATTTCAGAAATTTTTAAAAATTACATAACACTATTTGAATAGGTTTTTGTATACAAAAAGCCCTAGTCAGTGACACGTACTTTGACTGTAAATTATTTCGTATCATTATGTTAATTGGTTTTCGGAGGGTGTGTGAACTAGAAACATGCAAATTATGAGTTTGAAATGCCATGATGGGAAAACTGGCTGATCTAAAAGAGCGCGGCTACCACAATTTTCATCACCATTTTTTAATTTTTTATTTGTACCAGATATTTTTTTTCTTATTGTAGACACAAAATGTGAATAAATTTGGCTCTTATGAAATTTTTTTACCTCTCATAGTTTTCGCGTAATGGCTTGTTAAAGTCATATTTTGCATGTTTCCGTTTTAACGACTACACTAAAACCAACTGATATACCAAACTCAAAAAAATCACAGTGGATAAAGACATTGCAGGCTACAATGTCACGCTCATAAAAATAAAGAATAAAAGTTATTTGTATTTAAAAAAACGCTGAAACTGAAAATAAAAATTTAAAAAATTCAATAATTAAAAAAAAAAAAAAATACAAACAATGTTTATTTTTTATTTTTATGAGCATGATATTGTAGCCTGCAATGTCTTTATCCACTGTGATTTTTTTGAGTTTGGTATATCAGTTAGTTTTAGTGTAGTCGTTAAAACGGAAACATGCAAAATATGACTTTAACAAGCCATTACGCGAAAACTATGAGAGATAAACAATTTCATAATAGCCAAATTTAGTCACATTTTGTGTCTGCAATAATAAAAAAATATCTGGTGCAAATAAAAAAAATGGTGATGAAAATTGTGGTAGACCGCGCCCTTAAGGAAGCATCCTGGCATTCGCCTGGAATGACTTCGAGAAACCATGGAGACAACCTAAACCAGGAACGAACCCGTGTCCTCCCAATCGCGACTACACGTGTTACGTGTTACTGTTGCGCCGGCCTCGCTGTGCCAGGCGGAGCATACGGGAAAAGTATAACATATTAACATATAATACTTTGCGCATAATCGTGTACAGTATAACGTTTTCACAAAAACTTTTTTTTTTTTTTTTTTTTTTTTTTTTAGAAACTAAGGTTGAAATATTACAGGTTAAATATCGTCAGACACGGACCGAGACATTAATTTATGGAGGAGGGAGAATGGGTGGCCAAACAAATATGTGCATGTTTACTATATACATAAATTATATTATGTTTTACTGTATGTTCAAATTTAGTAATAACTTACCTCATTACACAACAAAGTCTTGATAGATTTCCCCATGTTTGTTTGTACCGCTTACAACAGTTGTTGTGGCACTCATAGGACAATAGTTCTGGCATGCGGGTCATTGAATTAGGCAGCGCCCTTAATATTGGTATTTTTAGGCTTTATGCATGCGTTGACTACGACCAATTCGGTCTTATTTGCTTTACTGGTGTTTTGTTTCACTCTTGTTTTTCTGAAACAATGTCCACAATTTTTCACTAAATCGTTAATCCCCATTGCAAGAATCTTACAAACATATTGCAAGACGTTTAAAGATTAATCGAAAACTGATCAATGCGCATTATGATGTTTGCTTAGGAATAGTATTCAAAGTATGTTACACATGTGCAGGGGTGAATCCAGAGAAAGGAGGGGGAGGGGACATGAGCCATGACCCCTCCCGAGACTGCTTCAAAAATATTAAACCAAATAAGTGTCAAATAAAATAATGAAAATATTACTGCATACTTTTCATAGAGCTTTGTAAAAGACAACACAACGTTAACAACACAATGATTTCTTGTAACAATATGGAAGCAGAAGCTTTAAAAATGTAGTTTGTATAACTTATTTTGAACAGCTCAACTTTTTTCACTTTTAAAGCACAAGTTATCCTTACAAATATTGCAATTATTAAATAGCATATATATATATATATATATATTTTTAGGTTAGCAAATACCTTAAGTAGCCTAAGAGCGAGGTAAATGAACCACAGATGCCTAAACTAACAGGCGGAAAATGTTCCAGAGGCGGCACGGAAGGGAGACGGACATGGACAAGTCGCCGCCATTCCATGACTACTGCTTCGTCAAAATGGCGGCCAGGGAGGACGAGGCAACGCACTCGACAGATGAGCCGGAGAAGAACCAAGCTGGAGTGACTCGGTGGGTCAAGGACAACTTGCTGTTCGTGCTTACTATGGTTGGAGTTGTGCTTGGGGTAGCTTTGGGTGAGTTCTGTGTGCTATACACGATATTGCAATCCTCATATTATGTTGAGGAACAGAAAATATTATTTGAACAGAGGTCCATCCGAAATCTCACTGTTTCTGTGCTAGAGATCACATGACGTACAGCGCATAACACGCGGGTTGGATCATTTTACTGTAAAATAGTACATCGGACATGCCTACTGTCCAATTAAAACGACTCGTTTGGTATGCAGTTTCCAATAATATCTGCAGTAACACGATCCAGCCAGCGCGCTATGCACTATGCATCATGTACAGGCCAGTTTAAACTTTGAAAAATATCACTAGCCATTATTGCATATAATTCAACATTAACAATAGTTACCTAACTACTTGTATGGTTGGCAACGAATTAACTGAATGTTATTCCGTGTATGTTCCTGTTTAAATACAACAGTATTGAAATAAAATCAACTGAAATTGACTTATTTGAATTTTATATAATAGAAAAAATTTCTTTAAACAAACTACGTAAGTTCCTACCGACTGCACAATTTATCTCACACTCGCAAACATTAAGTGACGTGTCCTGAAATGTTAGACAGGCTTATTTCCTTTCGTTAGATATTACGTGCGGAAAGATACTAATGGGCTGAAAATAGAAATTTAGCAGGACTTTTTTTAATGCTCACTTTATCGCTAACTGTGAACTGTGGTTTAGAAATTATACTTTTCGGACCTGTGTTTATACACTACTTTTTGTTCCACTAGGCGTGAGGGTTGTTCCTTCAAAATATTGTAATGCAATTTTGCACATTCCTATAAGTATACAAGTAACGTTAATTCTACTACATGTTAGGAAGCACAATGCTATTAGTTTGGCATGGGACAATCGTTAGTAGCAGCGTTATCGGTAAGGGGTCTATCCCGCTTAAGCCCTATATACACTATTGAAAATTTTAGCATTTGACTTTAACATTAGACTTTACGATAGCTTTCAATACACGGCTTCTTATGGAGTCGTACACAATGGCGTCGCCAAAGCTAAAGTCAAGCAGACTTGACTTTACGTTTCCGATAAACTGAAACCTAAAGTCAAATTCAAGATGGCCGTTCGCAAAGAACCAGCTGATTACGTGTGCTAGAACGAAAAATGTTTATTTCTGAGTACAGTTTTGTTCTCCTGTATTAGAATTTCGTGAAAATGTAACAGGTTAAATGTACTTGTAAAACCTGGTAAGTAGCGTTGGAGAAATATTCGTAAATGAACTTTATGTTGCGTCAATATATGGCGTTGCTTTTGTTCTGAAAAATATTATAATGAATGAAAAAGTATTAATAATTTGGTTTATTGTTTTAATATGAACGTGATATGCTTTTACGGTAAATATACAGGATGTTTCTTAAATAGGGGGACAAACTCCGCTTGCGTGTTCCTCACGAAAAACTATGACGAAAACATATTTAGCACTTTTCACCTAAACGCAATATTAAGGGAGTAATGGGCCTCTGAACATCGAATTTTAAAACAGTATTTTCCCAAAATATCGGAAACTAATTGACATAAAACTACAATATTTTCAGCACTGCTTAATGCTATTGGGATTTGCAAACCAACAGCGAATGTTGGTTGATACCTTCCGCCCTTATGAAAATAGCAGGGGCGGCTACCCTCTAATTGCATATAACTTTTTTACCGTCCGGATTTTTGAACATCTGAAGATGGTTTATTAAGTAATGTTATCTGTCCAACAAAAAAAGGTCATCTTGTTGCAATAGTCTAGGACTCATAGTTTTCTTTCAAATCACAAATGAAGCTACAGCGATAGAGTTCCCGAAACAATGGTATCGTGAGTTAGAAACATGTAGGTAACGTTGAATGTGCACCATCAACAATTAAAGGAACACAACAAATAAACACATAAACGTACTATTGCCTATGCTGTATGCTGTGTATCTTAGGTGCAAAACACAGGACTTAGGAGCATTCTTAAATGACGATATGCAAAAAATCACACGAAAAGGGATAGGTAGAAACTTCACTGAAACCTTTAAAACGCAAATATCCAAATGTTGTGTTTTATTCCACAAAATGAATTTTACAGTACAAGTTTACCAGAAAGCCATCTTGTTTTTTTTGTACATGACACCTTATTCGAGAAAGGAAAATTAATGTGTTTTTTGTTCAAAAATTTCTGATTTATATTTTCAAAATGGCGAGCATTTCTACATTTTTAGCTGACTTGACTTTTGTGTAGGCCTATTTGGTTCATTCTATGTTCATAATTTTTTAAATGGTATAAATTTTTATATTTTTAGCATAGTATTTTTCAGAATTTCATCAAACTTGGTAGAAGTATACACACAAAGCTTGTTTTACTTTTGTCTATTTCGTTCATCCTGTGTTCATAATTTTAAAACGGTGGCCATCTTTATGTTTTTAGCATACTACTACATAATGGTATTTTTTTTATAATATGGCACATGCATTTAATAAGTTTTTTCTTTTATTTATTTGAGGAATTTCTTCAAACTTAGTACACATAGGCCTGTACTACAAGGCCTACTAAGCTGACTTGACTTTTCTGTACTTCGTTTATCACGTGTTCATATTTTTATAATGGAAACCATGTCATATTTTTTGCATGATATGATATATTTTACGAAATATTTTTCCGAAGTTTATTAATCTTGGCACGCATATTCTAGTTTATTAGTTGACTGGCCTTTCGTGTATTTCGTTCATCCTTTGGTAAAATTTTGAAATCTGGGGCCTTTTTTATTTTTATAGTAGGAAGACATCTCAAATTTTTTTTCCTAATTTGATTCATATTGGGTACGGGTATATTGCTTAGTAAGCTTCCTTATCTTTTATTATATATTTAGTTTATCATATGTCTTAATTAACGTTATTATTCAATATTACTATATGTATGTAAAAAATTAACTTTCAGGGTTAATTTGTACCCACTTTGAGAAATGCAGGCTTATCAATTATGCTGGTAACTTCTTGTTTGGTTATGTGCACGTCTAGAATAATGTAGAGGTTAGCAAAATTAGTTTTTTTTTTCCCGTAGACAAAATTAGGTGATTAAAATGTAGACAAATAATACTACACACTCACATCAAATTTCCAACTCTTTGTTTTCGAGCATAATTAATTATATCACTCTTAAAAGATAAATATGCTGTTACAAAAGGTATAGTCCACAATCTAATTTCACGCTGTCACTTGTCTGGATTGAAAATGTTACCAAAAATACGATTTCAACCCTTTTACATTCCTTGTCCTTTCCATGTTGACTGCAGTTAAAACTCAACCCTGTCCCGAATAAATAACCGCTCTTACACTCATTCATTCCCTCATCCAGCCATCCTCTCTCATTAATTCATTCATTCATTTCCTCACTTATTGTCTTCTATTCTTTCTTTCATTGACTTTTTCCTTATTCGCTGTTTATTATCCACTCATTCTTCAACATTCACTCACTTACTATCTCTCATTCAATCATTCATTCTCATTCACTGACTCATTCTCTCTCATGCACTGACAAACTCTAATTCTCTCTCGTTAATTCATTTTATCTCATTTTCCTGTTTTCACTAACTCATTTTCTTTAATTCACTCATTCATTATCTCTCACTGTTTCACTTATTCTCCCTCATGCACTCATTTATTCTCTCTAATCCACTCACTCTACCTCATCCGTTCACTCATTCACTCACAGCGCCCTGTACGATTGTCACAGGGCTGTGTTTACGACCGCTACAACTGGGATCGACAACAGTGCTGCTCATGGCCTACCCTGGTGAGCTGTTCATGAGGCTGCTGAAGCTGATGATCTTACCTCTCATAGTTGCCAGCCTCATAGCAGGTGAGCTCTATCGCCTCATGATTCACCATAGACAAGAGAAACAGATCGAGCGTGATGTTTGTTAAATAGCTAGGGGTGTGAGACCTAGAGCCGGACCTGCCATATTAACACGAAAAAAAAAAAGTTGTTGGTTACCGTAGCAACGTGTATAATTTAGCTGTGGATTGTCCAACCATAACCTCATTTCTTAATACATCTAAAGGAACAGATGACTGCACCCCGCCATATTGTTACGTGAATAAACAGACAGCTTGGCCTCAGTCACGGTCTATGAAGGTAGAGGTCTTGACACTGAGGAATAAAATGTGACTCCTTTCTTGTCGCCGAGCGCTAGTAGTAATTTGGTGGAAAATTTGTCTTGTTTTTGTATTTGGCTTAGCTTAAAATGTGAAGTTGTTACCGGAATTGCGAGTATTATATCGAAGGAAAAAAATGGGAACGTAATTTTGTATTGGAACACATTTTTTTACAACAATAAAATTTAGTTTTTCAATCTTTTACATGTAGATGCACATTGCAACGATTCTAAAATTTTGTAGGGCACGAAATATAGTTTTTTATTCGAATGTGTTCACTAAAACAATAATACACTATATATTTCTTCAGACTACTTTTATAAACAGTTCCACGCATGGCAATGCATTTATGGACATGGAACATGTGTATAATATATCAGCTTACCTTATTACCAATATTTTATGTAAATAACTGCAAAAATGTTAAAACGCGAGATGTAAACAAGACAAATCTTCCACCAAATTACTACTAGCGCTCGGCGACATGAAGGGTTCACATTCTCTTGCTGGAGAGCATACGCAGTGTCAAGACCTCTTCCTCTTAGACCGTGGCCTCAGTACAACCTGCTAATGTTCCGTCCACGGTCCAGAAGAACAGGTCTGGACACTCGCCTGGAAACTTGACCCCCTTGTTGTTTGGTTGTAGTTCGCCAAGTTACCGAGAGTGTTGTGCTTTATTGGTGCTGCAGTCAGGACTCATTTCCCTCCCCTTTTTTTCCATTGTTTACGTTATAAAGTAAACAATTTATCAAAACGTATTTTTTAATCAATGTATGAAATACTTCCTTCGCTCACAATCCTAAAGCATGGCTCCAGCAATCTTTATTTATTTTATAATGTAAACACTGGAAAAAAGTGGGAGGAAAGTGGGCGGAGTTTGAGCCCGAACGCCCTGATTGCAGCGCCAAAGACGCACAACACTCTCAGTAACTTGGCGAACTGCAGCCAAACAACAAGGAGGTCAACAAAATACATTGGTAGATAGGCGAGTGTCAAGACCTGTACTTCTACGACCACGGCTCCGTCTATTTTCCTATGATCTCTACACTTTACCAATCACGACATATTTAAGTAAAAACCAACGCATTTGATTAGATTTTGCGAATATTTCTTGACATAACCTAGGAAAACATAAAGTCATAGTTCAACATGTTGCTACAATTGTGTCACTACTTTGAATTTTTATTGCAGTAGGAAGGCAAGAAGAGCGAACGGGGCCAGAGAGCGCCCGGGCTCTAAGGCCGGCTAAGGCGCAACGCACTCAACTGGCGTCAGATCTATCACTGAGTAATTATCTCATGGACGCTCGGATAGAAAAAACCAAACCGTAATTTTTCGTCTGAAACAAACATTGATGCGATTTTAGACTTTTAAATTGCACTTACTTCAAAAATTCTATGTATAGTTGTTCTTTGTAAGAACACGTCGAAGTGGCGTTTACTGTTTTCGGTTTGTAGAAACAGTAAAAACCGTAATTACCACAGAAAGTAAATTATTAAATGTGAAAGCAAAATCACTGAGGAAACCTTTGTCATTACTAGCCATTTAAGATATTTGCCCGAGATATTTCGGGTTGTAAATCAGTAAAAAAAGAGTAACTAAAAAGTTATTAAAAATATAAAAAATTCCCTAATTATAATTTTTCTTTAAATTTTTTGAAATGACAATTTTTGTTGCCTAAAAACGCATATTGTAAAAAAACCTGACACAATCTGGGCTAGAGACAAAACATGCAAGATTAGCTTTACTCTTTAATGATAGACTAGAATTCATTGTACTTTATATACTCGTTTACAATCTATAGCTTCATTGCTCACCTGTTAAACTAAAGATGAGAATTTTCCGTTACCAAAATAAAGACATTGAATTTCCTAACCTGTGAAACAATATAACCTAACTTAGGGGCCTATTCTTTAAAAATCCCCCTTCTCCTTATAATATGAAAATTACCTGAAATTCAACATAGTTCAGCAACTGCCTTTCAAATGGCTCGTAACTCTTTTCATACAGAATGTTTCAGACTACACTTTTTACAAACTTGGAGGGTGAGTTTCTTACACCAAAACAAGAAAATAAAAGTCCCTATAAACATAGGCCCGCAAATCCTTAGTTTTTAAAATATTAATGAAAATTTAATTTAGTGTATCGCAATTGCAGTATAATCAACCGTCTTTTGTTTAATTGATAGGCAATCGGGCTTTTATGTGGATACCAAACTGATGGATTTGGCCGGAGATGGTAAAATCGCCCTGAGAGACGAGGATACAGACTAGGCTCCCTGAGATGGTTTCTATGAATGTACTCTCGATAGTATCGATAGTACAGTCGATGTATCGCTTACTACTCGGCAGGGTCCTCCCGCGTGAACGCGGCGCTGCACGGCCGCATTGCCGCGCGAACCTCCTGCTACTTCGTGCTGACGTCACTGGGGAACGCCGCCCTGGGGGTGGCACTGGCGCTGTTGCTGCGCCCTGGTGCCGTCGTCGACGTCGAGGGGGTAGCCGCCCCCGCCGCCTCCACCGCCCCCACCGGCAGGGACCTGCACATCCTAGACGGCTTCCTCGACATGGGCAGGTAAAACCAGGAGGTTCTCACGATAACACCCCTATATATCGCTGAATCAGGGACGTAGCCAGGGGGTGGGTCCATGGGGTCCAGACTTCCCCTTCCGGCCAAACAAAAATAAATAAAATGTATAATGGTGTTTTGTTCCTCATAGACTCTAGAATGCAGAGAAATATCCTCGGGTTCTACCAGCTACCATCTATAGGCTTTTTGCGAAGCTTAATATAATGGAATGTCTAACTGAAGATGAGGAATTTTTACTGAATTTAGCTGCGAATTCCAAAAGTGTATTTTTCTTGAAATATGCCGGTCTTTATAAAATTAATATGTTTTGACAATTTGAGTCTTTTAAACATTTTCAGTATTTCTATCAAGAAAACAGCTAAAATAGTCCCATTTTACACCTTGAAATACAAATTTTTCCGGGCGAGGGCCCCCTGACCCCCCGCTCTGAAGGGAGGAATGGGCGATGTTGGACCCACCCCTAACTGAAATCCTGGCTACGTCCCTGGCTGAATACCTAGATGTTAAGAAATATTTAGTTGATGTGGCGCGTGAGCCGTGCTGTAGAAGTGTACGGAAAGTATTTTTTCTTGTATAACTGTTAATAATTTTCCTAGTGCGTTTGTCTACGAAAGATGACACACTTCAAACTGCGTTCCTACGATTTAAAAATTAGGCCGCTACCCGCTAGTTAAAACATAAATGCCAAGCTCCTCAAAAGTGCTAAAAATTACATTTTCACGTAGCTACAGCTGAAAAAATATCAAGCGTGATCGGGAAACCGAATTATAGAAACCTGCATTGGACTTTATCACATACTTTCCACAAATAAAACAACAGGGTCATCACTTGAAGTCCCATTGAAACACGGTTTCTATGAAAACACTGCACGCTAGTTTAGTCCTTCGCGCCTAGAGGCGATGAGGTGTTTGACGGACGTGTTATATTCGACGTATCGCCATCCCCGTTTTTGTGCGTCGAACGTAAAAAAAAAAGCTAGCGTCTACTAACTCTTAAGTGCCGACCAAAATTTCTTCACTGACTTATTGTGCCAAAAATTTATATACAAGAGAAGTTGATTAGGTCAGTGATAGTTACTGGCTTGCTGGCTTACTTAAAAACTTCGCCCGTGAAAATATTTCACGTTCTTAAAAATTTTGTATCTTAAGGCCACTGCCCTGTTTACACTGTTTCGCGATACATATTTTTTTTATTAGGCTTAAAGGAGGGCAGATATCTCAATCGAGGGCATTATGCCAGAAGGGCGTATCAGCTATGTGTAACATGTTGTTGATACGCCCTTCTGACATGACGCCCTCGAATGTTTTTTTTAAATTTTTTTTTTAAGAGGTTTTGCCGTCTAAGTTAATTTTTTCAAGACAAGAAATAATACGATTTAGACTAATAAGTCAACTAACGAAAATTCCTTTAATTGCGTAAATAGCGGAAACTACAGTATTTACTGTCATGAACAAATTGGCTAACATGGTGAAAACTATTATTAACAGAACTGCCGAACAGATTTTTGTTAACTGATCTTGTTTAGTCTTAAGTCCAGTACACGGTATCAATTCTCTACTCAATTCCTCACTTATTTCTGTTCATATATATATATATATATATATGAATGGTGAATTTGCAAAACAACGTTAGTCCAAAATGGTAGTTTTGAGAAAACTACAAAAAACTGTATTATGTAGTGTTGACATGTATTGTGTTATTTATTTATGATGCAAAGCAAACCGATCAATATTGCGAATATTTTCATTCGCTTAAAATAAATATCATATAATAAGTTTTGT